>JACEEZ010008148.1:0-11193 GCA_016584305.1 Chionoecetes opilio
GAGTGGACAGATTCAGGACAACCGTGACCTGCCCAATTAAGCTCGTTTCACCAGTTCTGCGACCGAGAAGCAGTTATGAAAATGTTTCGAATCTGAGAGGACACACGAATTTTCATTACGAAGACCTAATGCTGTCTTCTCAAGATATACGAAAGGCTCAATTGCTAGGTTTAAGCAGGCAAGGATTGAAGGGAAAATTGCTTATTTCCGACACACCAAGCTGCCATCAGAACCGACTAGGTCCCAACGAGGGCCTCCTGAACAGCCGGCGCCTGTCAAACGCTGGTGTCAGCAAGCCATCCCGTACCTCAGTTCGTGGTGGCGGGACAACGGTGTATATTAAGGTACGCCGTATAACAAAATATTCTTTTTCCAACTTTGGCAAAGCCAATTTCCTATGTAAATAAATGGATTTCTAAGACGATTTTAGCTGTGGCCATTTTTTGCATTTTGAGCCATTCTTTACTATGCAAATCGCACTTCTATAATTGCCCCCTATCGCCTTAATGCTTAAATGAGTAACGCAGTGTCCGGTTTGGTCCTGTATATTGCATCATGCACCAATATGAGTTCCAAATGACTAGCGTGGTAAGCTCTTCTGATCCGTTGGTTCATCAGCACTAATCAGGCACTACATCACAGTGTCACAAGCCTCTACGTTGGCCTAGAAGTGTCCATCATGTCACATTCTTCGACCTGAACAGGCATGGTCTCCGTGGTGGGCTCGAGCCCGGAATGATCCCGTCTCTGGCCTGCTTCCCACCACTGCTGCCGCGGCCTCTGTCACCTGCTTTACGACTCTTTCGGTGCTCTGTTGGATAGAGCACTCCGGAACCCTCGTACGGCTTGACCAGGATCTTCCTGGATCTGTCCTGGACAGTGAACATGTAATGCCGGCTCGTGCACCTGGCAGGCTGCCAGCTTGTCAGTGTCCCTGCAAGCTGGTGGCTGACAAGTTCAGCTTGGGTGTGATGCAGGTCCCGTACACTGTTGTTCCCCTACTTCTCGCCAGCCCTCAGCTTCAAATCTGGGTCACGAGCGAACCTGCGGTCGTCCCTCAACTCTGACACGCCATCCGGAGAGTGAAGACACATTCTGAGTGTGCGAACATGCTCCTGTCCGCACGTAGAAGGTCACAGCTGTTTTGGACCTTCTTCGCTGCGACCGTCCATCACTCTGATCTTGGCCGTGAGGATGTGCTTGGGGCCGTCCGCTAGTCGTGGTGAACCTTGATGTCGTAGTAGAGTTTGAAGTACACCTGCAGGCAGTATTGACTAGGATTTTCCATGGTGTTCAGTTCTTTGCCAGTCAGTCCATGCATCCGGTCCCGATGTACACGAGCGACTGGGCTGTGGTGAGCCTCTGGGTGGGACGACTTGCCACAACTTGATCTCCTACAGCTCGGACGGGAGAACGCCCCGCTTCACAGCCTGGACTAGCTAGTAGAGACCTGGCTGGTAGTGACATGTTGCCAGGATATTACTCCGGTAATCCTCTGCAGATCTCCACCGCCTGGCCTCCTCTGAACTCTGTGTTTGTACTGCATCTCATTCACTGCCTGACAGCACTGCCACTGGACCCGTTGCAGCCAGTGTCAGATGAGGTCGGGCCCGTCGATGCTGGTGATAAGTTGCGCAGGGCAACTCGTGTGTGGTGCAACACGCATATACTCCAGAAGAGCTTGCGTCCCCAGCCTCTTCTCCGAATTGGCGTGAGTACCACTCTTCCACCACCGTGTTGGCCCTAGTTTAGCCACTTGCAGTACGATCAGTGAGTCTGTGGAGTCGTATGTCACCACAGATCATGAGAGAGCCTGAAGCACCTTGAACGCAGGCTCTCAGGTGGCACCGGTCCTCTGGTACAAAGTGCCAAAGGTACCATTTCAGATGGCTCTCTGTCACTGACACTGCTTCTCCTGATCAACCTTGGTGCAGTTTCCCATATCTGTCGGGCAACATCGCCCTGGGTCTTGTCCTTCCTCCTCGTAAGCCAATCCACCTATTTTTGGTACCCTGGTGCTTCCCCTGCGTCAAGTCCCTGCCGATGCCATGGCATCCTCCTGGCCCCTCCTCAGCTTGTTAGGATCCTCAGACGGAGGTACGACATGTCTGGAGAGAGGGTCCGTCAGCGGATAAGGTTCCTGGAGGAATCCAGAAGCCAAGGCAGCAGCAAGCAGTGGGGCGGACGTCGAACCGGATGCTTGCTTGCGCGCGTTGGACTTCGACCGTCCTGTTTGACCGACCTACGCTGTTTTTTTTGTGACTTTTAGAGTTTGGTGATAGACCTTGACCTTAAACAGTATCCAGCCCTGAAGCCCTACGTTGGTTAAATTATACCGTGGAAAATCTAGTTGCCAGGAAAAAGGTTTTTACCCGGAAAAAGCGAGCGATTTTGTATGAGAATTTGGAGCTTCCGGCCGTCTGCGAACTTAATGTGGTCTTACGGCAAATATCGAGGGCAATACTTCCCGATAGAGTTTTTTTATAGCGCTCTACAACTTTGTCATCAGTGAAATTTATCGGGAAATCTCTAACTTAGGGCTTCTCTGTGGTTTTAAAGATGGTGTATGCTAAGCTATGTTTTGCATATAGAATATAAAATTCCATTTTTGCATAGCAGAAAGTGCTTCAAAACCAAACGTTGAAGGGGAACCAACCACCCTTAAAACTCAATTTTAGACATAAAGAAAACTCCCTGCCAATTCGAATATAATCTATATTTCACTTTTCATTGGACCTACGCGTAACCCTAGTTGCCATGAACTCCGGGTGCCATAGCGGCCCCTTCTCCGGTGCCGCACCCTCGCCTGTTTGGGACTGATCCTCTTGGCAGACTGCAGTGAGTGACAGACGTGGCGGTGCCTTGGGTCGTGCTAGGTGACTGGGTTGCAAAGTGTAAAACCGAACCCAAAGGAAAGGACAAGCCTTCCAGCAACCAGATCCGTTTCGAAAGGAACAACTACATAATTAACTGAGTCTGTACAGTATTCTCGTATTTTTTTTTTCTTTTACTTTGTATAACGGATACCACGAGTGTAACGAGATAAACAGCTAACGAGGATGCATTTTCCCCTTTCACAACATAGAGTGTGCGGAATTTTTTTTAAGTACTCGTCCAGACCCAATTTTTTTTTGCGAATTAGGTTGAATGTACATTCAAACACCTAATCCACCAAAGTAATTGATTTCCAGGCCTTTTTCCGTAAAAACACGACTTTTGTAAAAGCGCGCGAAAAAAACATCTTCCCCTCCAACACTGCTACGACTGTTATTGATACGTCAGTAACAGGTGACGCCCCGCAAACACTTGTCTGACACCTGTCGGCAAATGTTATGATGCGCGTTGGTATTCTTCGTGTCAGACAGGTGAATCTTCTGTCGCTGTGACAGATCTAGAGTACGATGCTCAATCTGACACCAGAAAGAAAATAACGCTGGTCGCGTATACTATGATGAACACGAACCTAGATTGTCATGGGATCCATATGTTTGAGCCCGAGTACGAGGGGCTGAACATGTGTTAGCAGAGCCTGAGGTTTCAACCGGAGGACCTTGCAACTTCTCCAAAACGATGGATTGGTAAATTAAGGTTAAACCATGTGTGTGTGGGCACACATGAAGTACTTTCGGAAAATCCTATTGGTTATTTTTGGAGCTACAGTCAAACGTCATTACTAACGGAAACACGACATACTAGCATTAACTACAGCAATAAGAGTTGGAAAATATGCCGGGTGGGAAGGCAGAAAGTTGACAAGCCAGCCACACACCACAGGAGTCCTCTCACCACAGGGGGGCACGCCCACCTCCACAACTGGTCGTTTCTTGGGTCTTGTTAGAGAGGCCAAGCTCACAGTCGTGGTGGTCCACCGCTGCTGCCAGTCCTGGCGTCCCGTCTAACAGGTCCACCTGTCTGGTATGGTGTTGGACTGAGTCACTGTCCTTACGGGTGGCGCCGCCCTTGTCCAGCACACCCGTGTACACAGGCTCACCACTCCACTCGTCATTCCACCCACACCTGGGTAGCCGCTAGCCGCGCTGCACACTCTCACACCTCAGGTTTTCTTTCACCAGCTGTGTACCCTCGCTTACACACCGTTTTATCAACACAACTGCCGCCCCACCCACTAATAGGCGTGTATCACCCTACACACGCCCCTCCGTTCCGTGTGCAAACTTTTCTCGAAAGGCACAGCTGTCCTTGCTGCACCCATTTAAAGGATGCAGCATTTGGCTATATAAGCAAAACAAAATCTATCGAACCCCCAAATATCTTCAAGTACTATTTTATCTCTGTGTTTTTACGTGCTATCTGATCAGCGCGGGAAGAAGAGCTCCGTGCTACGTCACTACCGAGCCTTAGCCTGAGCGTCCCTGCAAACCCTTGAGAGTGGTTTGAAAACTCGGGAATGCAATTTTGATTAGCGGATTATTTAAAAAACGGCTGACTGGATCAAAAAGTGACGACGTATTGGTTGATATCTCGTTAATGGCTATGATTTGATTGCATTAAATCAGGAAGGATTAGATGGTCATGACGATTACTTTAACCTTTCGACTGATGATTTACATATCTATCAGTGTTTAAATGTTATAAGTAATAATATGTCCTCCACAATAGCTTCTGATAGTGAAAAAATGGTGTTAGAAATATTGAGGGTGATCTACCACATCCTGAGTTACTATGTAAATATTACTTGTTTCTGATGATTTACGATTTGAGACAAGCTATTCTAATAACATTTTCCATCAATTATTGTCCACCAATATTAGCAGCATCCGCTACATTTAGAACTTTTTTTTAGAACAATGCATATGTCCATCGGTGTTAGAATTTTGATGTTATTGGAGTTGTGAAACTCGCTTAATTATGGTATATGTCAAATTTATATCATAATTAATTACAATGCTTTCTTTAAAAATAATTCTACGCAAGATGGAGGTGTAACAATACCACCTACACACAGTTTCAAGGAAATCTTGTTAAATGACGCTTGTCTTCACTACCACCGCACCAATTAATCTATATTTCTTGAAGTTACCCAGCCATTTAAATTTTGTAATTGGGATGATTCTTTAGGTCCCCCTAATGCAAGCTTTCCCTGAGTTTCTAGCTTCCACTGATACATCCTGGATTTGGTTATTCAAGCTAAACTTCATTGTTACATCATGGTGACTTCCCATGTAACCTTTTGAAGGCATATGATAATAACGTTAATAGTTTCATTAACTTGTTGTTACTTAATTAATTTTATTATAATATAAATAAGACCAACTAGAGATAAATGGAATATCTGCCTCAGTATAGACCATAATATGACAAACAATGGCTTAACTATCATATCAAGAAGCGCATAATGTACACCTCCATCAGCGATCATTTCCCTATTTTCAGCATTTTTTCTCGCCCTCAGCACAGACACTTTGTTCACTTGTCACGTTTTCAAAAATAATGATTGACACCGATAGTATTTTCTACACATTTAAAGATGAATCTAAATAATGTTAATTGCAATTAGAATTACTTAATACAGAAGTCAATCAGAGCTTTGTTCATATATAGAAAACTTTCCAGTCTCTTACAATCCGCATTTTCCTAAAACAGGTTTAATTTACTGAAAAACATCTTGGTAAAATTTTTCCTTTCTTGGCAGGCGCCCCAGTGAGGCGGGACCCCCCCGGGTTGCCTTGGGCGTCTCTGCAGTGGGGGACTGGGGGTTTGGGGTCTTAAAGGTAAAACACAAACCCCAAAGGAAAGGACCAAGCTTCACAGCGAACCAGATCGTTTCGAAAGGACAACTAACATAGTAACTGAGTCTGTACAGTATTCTCGTATTTTTTTTTCTTTACTTTGAAATACGAGGATACACGAGGATAACGAGATAAAGAGCTAACGAGGATGCATTTCCCTTTCCAAAATAAGTGATGGGGGAAATTTTTTTAAGTAATCGTCCAGCCCCAAATTTTTTTTTTTTTGCCGAATTATGTTGAATGTACATTAAAAAACACCTAATCCACCAAAAATAATTGATTTCCGGGCCTTATTTCCGTAAAAAAACACGACTTTTGTAAAAAGCGCGCGAAAAAAAACATTTTCCCCTCCAACAAGGCTACGACTGTTATTGATGACGTCAGAACAGGACGCCCCAGACACTCTGTCTGACACCTGTCGGCAAATGTTTGATGAGCGATTGTACTTCGGTGTCAGACAGTGAATCTGTCGCTGTGACAGATCTAGAGTACGATGCTCAATCTGACACCGAAAGAAATAACGCTGGTCGCGTTTTAAAACTATGAGGAAAACGAACCTCAGATTGTCAGGGGATCCTATAGTTTGAGCCCGAGTACGAGGTGGATGAACAGGTGTTAGCAGAGCCTGAGGTTCAACAGGAGGACCTGGCACTTCTCCAAAACATGGATTGGTAAAAAAGGTTAAACATGTGTGTGTGGGAATCACAATAAAGGTACTTTCGAAAAAATCCTATGGTTAGTTTTGGAGCTACAGTCAAACGTCATTACTCGGAAACCACATACTAGCATTAACTACAGGCTAGAGTTGGAAAATATGCGGGGTGGGAAGGCAGAAAGTGTGACAGAACCCCCACCACAGGGTCTCTCCAAACCCCAGGGCACCGCCCACTCCACAATGGTTTACTTGGTCTTGTTAAGAGGCAAAGCCTCACAGTCGTGGTGGTCCACCGCTGCTTTCCAGTCCTGGCGTCCCTGTCTAACAGGGGCCACCTGGTCTGGGTTTTGGTGTTGGACTGAGTCCCCTGTCTTCGGGGGGGGCGCCGCCCTTGTCCAGCACACCCGTTGTACACAGGGTCACCTCACACTCGTCATCCCACCCCCACACTGGGTTTGCCGACTAGTCGCGCTGCACACTCTCACCCAGGTTTTCTTTCACAGCTGTGTACCCTCGCTACACACCGTTTTTCAACACAACGCCCGCCCCCAACACACTATAGGCTGTATCACCCTACACACGCCCTCCTTTCCGTGTGCAAACTTTTCCCCGAAAGGCACAGCTGTCTTGGGTGCACCCATAAAGGATGCATGCATGTGGCATATAGCAAAAAATCTATCAGAAACACCCAAATATCTTCAGTAATAATTTATCTCTGTGTTTACGTGCTATCTGATCAGCGCGGGAAGAAGAGCCCCCCTGATGCTACGTCACCGAGCCTGAGCCTGAGCGTCTGCAAACCTTTAGAGTGTTTTGAAAACTCGGGAATTTGCAGATTTTGATTGCGGATTATTTAAAAACTGGCTCGACTGGATACAAAAGTGACGACGTATTGTTGATATACTCGTTAATGGCTATGATTTGATTGCATTAAATCAGGAATGATGAAATGGTCAGGACGATTACTTTAACCTTTCGACTGATGATTTACATAGATATCGTTTAAATGTTATAAGTAATAATATGTCATCAACAATAGCTTCTGATAGTGAAAGAAATTGTGTTAGAAATATTGAGGGTGATCTACCACATACTGAAGTTACTTGTAAATATTACTTTTCTGATGATTTACGATTTAGACAAGCTATCTAATAACATTTCCATCAAATTATTGTCCTACAATATTAGCAGCATACCGCTACATTTAGAAACTTTTTTAGAACAATGCATATGTCCATCTGGTGTTGAATTTGATGTTATTGGATGTTGTGAAACTCGCTTAAATGATGGTATATGTCAAATTTATATCATAATTAATTACAATGCTTTCTTTAAAAATAATTCTACGCAAGATGGAGGTGTAGCAATACACCTACACAAACAGTTTCTAGGAATCTTGTTAAATGACGCTTGTCTTCAACTACCGCACATATAATCTATATTTCTTGAAGTTACCCAGCCATTTAAATTTGTAATTGGGATGATCTATAGGTCCCCTAATGCAAGCTTTCCTGAGTTTCTAGCTTCCACTGAATACATCCTGGATTTGTTATTCAAGCTTAAACTTAATTGTTACATCATGGGTGACTTCAATGTAAACCTTTTGAAGCATAATGATAATAACGTTAATAGTTTAATTAACTTGTTTTACTGTAATTCATTTTATTATAATATAAATAAGCCAACTAGAGATACTGGAATATCTGCCTCAGTAATAGACCATATATGGACAAACAATTGGCTTAACTATCATATCAAGAAAGCGGCATAATGTACACCTCCATCAGCGATCATTTCCCTATTTTCAGCATTTTTTCTCGACCCTCAGCACAGACACTTTGTTCACTTGTCACGTTTTCAAAAATAATTATTGACACAGATAGTACTACAGCATTTAAAGATGATCTAAATAATTATAATTGGCAATTAGAATTACTTAATACAGAAGTCAATCAGAGCTTTGATTCATATATAGAAAACTTTCAGTCTCTTTACAATAAGCATTTTCCAGTAAAACAGGTTGTAGTTAAGGAAAAACATCTTGGTAAAACTTATATAAAAGTATCGAAATAAGCTCCAGAGACTATACGCAAAGTATAATCTGTTGTACAAAAGCTATACATAACTTCACCTGGATTTGATGACATAAGCATAACAGTTATAAAACAATGCAGTGATGTAATTTCTACTTTCTTAGAATATATAATAAATAGATCTTTTAAAGAAAGTATTTTCCAAAAACACTTACAAGTTGCTAAATAATATTAGTTCCTGTATTTAAGAAGGGCATTAAGTCTATGCATGGTAATTATCGACCCATTTCTATCTTACCAAGCCTTAGCAAAATATTATATATTTTTTTTTTGGTAAATAGAGTAGTTGATTATAATCTGTCTTAAATTTTCACTTTTAACTGACCTTCAGCATGGTTTCCGACCAAATCACAGTATTCAGTTAGCTGTACACCAACTATGCAACAGTATATATAATGCAGTAGATTGCAAGGAACATCAAATATCAGTATTCTGTGACTTAACAAAAGCTTTTGATTCCATATTTCACGCTATTCTGTTAGAAAAATTTTAAGTCTATGGATTTCGAGGGCCAGCACATGAATGGTTTAAAAGTTATCTGAGCTCTAGAAAACAATACACAGTGTACAATAGCTTTCCATCTACACAAAAGTCCATCTGCCGTGGTGTGCCACAAGAATCAATATTAGGCCCAGTTTTGTTTTTGATATATATAAATGACATTATTTGTTGCACTGATAGATTGGAGTTTCTTCTTTATGCTGATGACACCACGATATATGTATATGGAAAATATTTAAAAAGTATTAAAAAATCCCCTTAATATAAAATTTAAAAAACGGGGTCTATTGGTGAAAAGTAAAAACTGTTTTTAAACACTTCCAAACTGCTTCATGGTCTCCATCCCTTTAATCCCAAACACAACTCTTTACCAAACATGGAAAACTTCTCCTTATTACAATTTCATAAATTCAAGTTTTTTTCCCATAAAAGTGACCTATGAAATAAAGTCCCCAGGCTAACGGGGTTTTTATAAAAATTTAGAAATTGTATTACCACTGATGCATTAAGGAAATTTTATTCATTAAAAACCCAAATTTTATTTATTGTGCAGCTATCTGGGCGGAGCCACAAGACTTCCTTGATCATCTGTTTTTTGCTCAGAAGAAAATAGCGGTTAATGTTCTACAGATCAAAATAGACCTTATGACCCCTATTTCATAACTTTAAGCTGTTAAAAAGTACTGACATATTGTTTTTGAAAACCTGAATTTTTGTTTTTAACTCCCTAAAACATACTGACAATTGTTCCAGTACCAGCACATGTAAAGGGCAGAAGCCCCTTTTAAAACTAAGAACCCCACGGGTAGAACCACACATGCCCAACAAAAATAGGTACACGGGGTGTCAGATACTGGAATGATTTACCCGAAAATCTCAGAAATTTTTTTTTTTTCCCCTCTCTCTCTCCTCCCCCCATTTTTACTTTTATTTTAAATAGTTTAATTAAAAATTTAAATTTTTAAAAACAAGAAAAATACTAAAAAAAAAATCTTTTCTTTTTTTTTTTTATTACCGATCATTATTTTATAATGTATCTAAATTCAATTTTTATCAATTTTTTTACTTCTTTTTTTATATTCCCTTTATGTTCAAAACTTCCTTATAAGGTCATGCATGGTTTGTAAACAGACCCGGGTGACTTGCCCCTCCCCCTGAGGGTTTTTGGGGAGGTAAAACAGTGTGATGTAAAAAAAAAGGGGAAAAAAATTAAACTGAAAAGGAAATAGACAAAGGTATCTAGGGGGAAAGAATCAGACACGAAATCCCCGACCGTGGGGGGAGGAGGAGTGGGAAAAAAGCTCTTGCTTTTCCGTGAGGCTGGCAGAAATGAAGAAGAAACTTCGTACAAAATTCCAACATCCGGGGGCCAGGTAGCCCCCCCTGGCGTGCGCGATTCAAACTCCATTCCTTTGCCTTGCCTCCTCGTCGCGCAAACGGTGTCCCGGGGTTTGGGGAGAACACTCAAAGGAAATCCGAACTGTTTTATATCACGTAAGGATAAGGGACATTGCACCATGAAAATTTCCAGGTGGCGAATAGAAAGTTAAAATTATATCAGTATATTCCATTAAAAGTGGGGCAATGAAGTAGCACGAAAAAGGGGACAAACGAAAAAAAACGGGTTTTTCTAACATTTAAAAAAGCGGGGCAGACGCTGAAAAGCGGGGGTCCTGCCTAAAAACGGGACTCTGGTCCGGTTATAATTACCGATAGTCCCGTTGTGAAAAAAATTAGAGGGTAAAAATGCCTCGGGAAAATAAACTGGGCCCTTTGGGAATTGTTTTTCTATTTAGCACTTTGTTAAGGAAAAGACATTAAATACCTTTTGAGCGCAGCCTGGTTCTCGCTAGTCGCTGGGTCTGGTTCTGCGTTAAATAATTCGAGCTTCTCCAGTGTTTTTATGCGTATCAGTGCGTTTTCCCCTGTTAGTGCCCGTCCGCTTTTTGGGGTTTCGGTTTTCCCTATGACGCGTTTTGGTGTTTTTTTTTTCCCTACAGCATTGGATTCCCCACCCGTACCGCAATCGAATTGATTCCTACCTTATCTGCAACGAGTAAGTACTCATTTTTCCTTTTTTTTTTTTCTTTTTTTCTCCCCGTATCCTACTTTACCTGTCCCTGTTAGTCGTGTCTTTCCATCAAAATCCCCCCTCCCCCGTAAAATCCCCCCTTTGGCAGTATTCATCAACCTT
>JACEEZ010008150.1:0-10000 GCA_016584305.1 Chionoecetes opilio
CGCAATTCCGCAATGCTGACCTGCAACCAGTCCGCAAACGCAATTCCGCAATTTTTTTCAGATAGGCCTTTTCGCAATCGCAATTCCGCAAATCCGCAAACTAATTTTGACACCTACAATTAAAACAAAAAATTTCTCTTGACTCTTAAATATCTCTAGACTCTTAAACACCTACAATTAAAACAAAAAATGTCTCTAGACTCTATATTAGTGTTTAATACTTCTGTATTCCTATTCTGTTTCTGTCTATACTTGTTACTTGTCCTTCACAATTAAGTCTTTGTCTCTTTTACCGTAGATAACAGTAAAGTCGCCAGGACAACCTTTTTTTCTGTTTACAGACGTGTAGGGGCGTTAATACTCACATTTCTACATCCATGATTTCAGGAAAGTTAGAAGGGGCTATCTGGAGAGTCTGTGTCATTTTGTGTCTTCACCTGTATCATAATATGGCTATAAATGAACAAATTACAAAAATATCTACAAAGTGGCTACCAACAAAACAGTCACCATCTAGTGTTTATATTTACTGAGTGTCCTCCCGCAGCCGTCGTCGCCCGAAAAAAAAACGAGTAGTGAAATTTTAAACCGTATATACTCGCAGATACAAAGCATAAAACAACGCTGAAACAGAGTAGATTATACAATCATGATATAAACTACTGTGTATCATCTTCAGTGGCACATACAAATCAGTAGTAATGCTATAATTCGTAATATTTGGCGCCTGGCGACATGATTGCAAGTGGCGACTTTACTGTTATCTACGGTAGTGTTTTTCTTTACTTTTACACGTCACAGTCTACTGGCTAGTAATCACTAATCTAAGTAATCTACTAATCTTCCTCTTCCTCCTCCTCCTCCTCCTCCTACTCCCACTTCTTCTGGTTCAGCATGTGGAGGTTGGCAACTAATCACACACACGGCCAGCGTACACGCTCTCAATCCCAAATTCCAGCACACACTGACTGAGTGACTGACTGACTGTGCTACACTTGGCAAGTTGGCAGTTGGCAGTGTCATCTCCACAATATTTGGTGGGAACTTATGTTCACGCGGGCACTTGCCACTTTGAAGGTGGTGACCGTCACAATTATTGCGATTGCGTTTCAAAATTTTGGCGGTCCGCAACCCGCAATTCTGCATTTTTTTCAGGCATCCGTAATTGCGCAATTCCGCAACCGAATTACCCATTCCGCAAGTTATTGCGATTGCGTTTCAAAATTTTGGCGGTCCGCAACTCGCAATTCCGCAATTTTTTCAGGCATTCGTAATTGCGCAATTCCGCAACCGAATTACCATTCCGCAAGTTGCGGAATTGCGGACTAAAATTGCGGAATGCCCACCTCTGCATATGTTTATCCCTACATTTATATTTCATGCATGCACCTTTTCTGCTAATCATGTAATTATTTTAAGAGTTATTGCTATGACGTTACACGCCCATGACGACGCCTGTGTCCCGTCGTCTACAACACATGCCGGCAGAGGGCAGCACGTCACGGAGACGGCCACACCTTAATACCAAGACAGCAGACACTCCCCCCCCCCCGAGGCACGCCCTGCCTCACCCCGCTGGTAGCAGGACACAAGACGCGCCAGAGCAAGTCATAGACCGGTCGTGTGAGGACGTGTTGTGGGAAGTGACTATTTGAACATTTGATTATATCGAGCTGTATAAGGCCGATACATGCGCTGTAAATTATAATAATAACCAATGACCCCACCTTGTGTTTGATAACCCGTTACATCCACATTAATAAGTACGCACCGCTCGGCAACTTATCCCCCTTACTCTAACAAGTAAGTATATGTTACTTCTCTGCCAGGACACGCAGGAAGCTAACATATTTGGTGGCAAACGGTGAGATCGGACTGTTCCAGTGATTAAAAAAACTAAAACAAGGTGGGCCAGTGCACAAAATAAAAAAACATACATTTTTATACAAGACGATAAATTGTGGTACGATAACTTTGAGCGAAGTTAAGTGACAAACGGAGGTGTGAACTGGTAGTGACAGTGACTTTGGGGAGAAAAGGTCGGAGTTGTTTACGTTACGGTAACCGCGACCCTTTCCTTCACTCCTAACCTACGCTTCGCTCTCGCTCCACTCGACTCCACTTCCCGACCATATTTGTTCCTCCACACGCAATTGAACGGTTTTATGAAAGAGATATAAGCGCAAATAACAAGAAGCTTCCTGTTTGCTGAGGAATGAAGGTGCATTCAGGTGCCTTTCAAACACTACATCGTGATCTAGTACGGCAGATATGTGAATATATTGTGATTTTAATGATAGAAGCATGAAACTTGGTACACAGTTAGGGCATGCCTATGGAAAGATATTTGGCTATAGGACCATCGGCGATTTGCCGTGACACAATTGGCGGCCATTTTTCAAAATGGCCGCCATCAGCTGTTATAGCCCCTCTGAAATGTTAGCTAAACTCTATTGTAATGATAGTAAAACAGATTTATTGGTATTATGTACATTTTATCAATAGTATATAAATTATAAGTCTAGTATGGTAGATAATTTGTATTGATATTGGATATTGGATTAGATATTGGTATTGGTGGATCTTGTCTGACAAGAGGAGCAGGGACGATATTAGTGTAGGCCTTGGGCAGGCGTGCCATCGTCCCCTTAGTATCACTAGCACCATGTGTGGTTAGACCTGTTCAGAAAACAATTTTTTCCTATTTTAATACCCCCCTGCAAGGTTTCCCATGCTTTTTGACCTGGAAAAGCCGAAAATCACAACCATTTTGAGCTAAAATGTCAGGAACTTTTGCCTCATTGGACCTCAAGATATTAAGCCCGCGACAGTAGAAAAGCGCCTAATTTTGCCTTCCGCCAGTTTTTTTTCACCTGAGACTTTTGTTACAATTGGGATAGAATAACAAATTGGGTATCAAATTGAAGCATTTTTAATATTATTTCTGAAAAAACAATCCAAGTAAACATTCAAGAAAAAAAGACACATCATATCCAGAAAAAAAGCAAAATTTTCTGAAAAATTTCATATAAATTTCATAAATATTACAATTTTGACATCAAAAAATGTGTGACAAAGACTCTAAAAACATTTTCAAGTGGCAGAAAACTCTATTGTCTATGTCAGAAGGACACTTCACAGTCTTTTTTTTCAGAGTTTGCTTCTTGAAGCTATCAAATCGCTCACGGTTGTATTCCAAAGTTTGAAGAAGGTACTGTTTTTGCTGAGAATCTGTGGTAATGATGTTTGCGAAATCAGTCATCATCTTGACCCCCCGCTCAGCAATGTCATTCACTATTTTTACATTGCTGACATATTCCAGGGCCTTGCTGTAGTCATCACTCCTTGGCCATGTGCCACTGGTTGCAGAAGCCAGTCATACTCAATCCCAAAGGGTGTCAAGCAGAAGATGACTCTCGGACCACTAGATCAGCCAGAGTCGTCTTGGCTGTAACCTGGGGAAAAAGGGGTTTTCCCTCGTCTAAAGGGCTATCTGGCTTCTCAGTGGCGTGCAGCTTGGCAGCAATGTCCTGCTTCTCTTTGTCACTGAGTTGCTACCGAAGAGAGCGAAGGGCACAACCTCCTGTGTCAGGTACCACTTGTGGTTTTTCAAGTTTTTGTAGCACTGCCTGAGCAATTCTGGATCTTTTCTCTTAAAACTTCATCATGTCCTTCATGAACTCCCAGATCATTTGCAGGAGCATCTGCAGCAAGTGTAGATGACATCCCCATGGGTGTATAGAACAGTCCTAGGAAGGGGTTTTGAGGCGTTCCAGCTTCGCAACAGTTTTTCATCGTACTCCAGCTGCTCAGAAAACATGAACATCTTCATAGAATACAGGTTTCTGGCCATCCACCTGGCCTGATGAATGGCTCCAGGACGACTCCAGTGGTTTTCCGCGGGGAGGCGTGTCTCCAAGGACGACAGTGTAAGCTCAGCCATCTCACGGTAGTCACTCTAGGAGGTTTTCTCCGACCTCAGGATTTCCTGTAGTATTTCCTTGCACTCTTTTCTTTTTTATTCAACCATTTTTGTCTGATGACAGGGTTGTAGGGTTGTCTGTGGTAAGATCTGTCCAAACGTCCTTGAAGTGCTTGAACCAAGGATTCTCGGGGCTCTTGACCTTGCCAACAGATTCTCCCATACAGCACCAACCAGCACTTCTAGAATGTGGTGTCTGCAGACCAGGTAGAACACCTTCCTGTCAAGCTGTTGCTCCAGAAACTTGGCACTCCCGATGTACTCCACTGTTGTGGCCGTTGTGTCAAAACACAAGGGCAGTGATCACTCCAGTAAGCCCCCATCCCTCCAGCAAATCCATGGATGCCTCTGCCTGAGCCGTTCCTGTTGAGCTGTCTACCCACTGGTACTCCCAGTAAGCTTGCCTTCAGGATATGCAGGTGGTCCTGAGAAAAAAGCACAGCCAGAGTCTCTGACGTGGTCCCAGGATCACTTCCAGGACATCTCTCAGCATCTTGCCATCCCGTGGAGAGCAGCATACTTGGAGGGTCCTGGGCTAAATGCTGCCAAAGTACTCCTGGCTGATGTGGACCTTGTCAGCAATCCTGTTCCGTCTCGTTGTTGAGGTTGAGATGACCAAAAATTGTCAGGTCAGCTCCACCAGCCTTCAATTTTAGCAGAGACTAAGGCTGTCACTTTATTGTCAGACAATCCCAGACGATCAGGGGGTACTGCAGATGTCAACACACTCCATGACCCTCCTGGGAAATGTGAGAGCACAGTGTCTTGGTGATGTGAACATCCAGGAGGACGAGGTTTTTGGTAATCCAGTCTCTGCATTCCCTTCACTGTCGGTTGGGTCAGCCCAGGTAGAACACATCAGCAGCAGTCCTTCGCTGTGTGGCAGCTGAAAAATAGTAGAAAATTTTTTTTACAAAATTCATATCTTGTTCTCTCTCTGCTGCAGTCTTGCAGCCCTCTCTGCTTGTGCTGGGACCGTGACTCAAATATCTTGTTTATGACCAGACATGTGGGCCTTTCTCTCTGTCTTCTGATCCTGGTAGAACCTGATGTCCTTGTCCTTCTTCTCCTTGATAGTAGTCGGTTTCTCTCTATTTCCTGGATGGCATCTGAAGCTCTATGTCGAACAGGCTATCTAATTCCAGGACAAAGGCACTCCTTTTCCCTCCAGGGTCACCTGTTCTACCTTTATTCTTGCTAGATCTCTGTGCTTTTTGTGAAGTGTCATGAAATGCTGCGCTGCATTTTACTTGGTCATGGTCTTGATCCTAGCCATCTGCCAGAATTGGATGATAGCCTCCACTGTTTCATTTGGGGAGGTCTTGATGCTTAGGATTCCCTGTATTTCTGCAAACTCTGGAGATGGAGGAAGTTACTGGAAGGCCTGTCTGTTTGTGGGTAACTGGAGCCACTGATGCTGGATGATGGGTAGCCGATCAGGAAGGTTTCTGTAGCAGATCTAGTAGCAGGTCGGCGTGACGCTTGTCTCTGGACTGCAGGTGGAGGTTCTGAGATGTCAACTTTGCGTCCTCGGAGCTCCTTGCTTACTGCCATAGTGAAGTTGTCTTGTGAAGTATCTCTGGATTTGTTAGCAGGTTTCAACAGATCTGCAACAAACATAACAGACCATTAGATGTCATACTAAAACCATTGTGAATTTGTGACTAGAGTGAAATAAATTATATTTAGTTTAATTTTTTTGAAAATTTGTCTGTAAATATCACATGTAATTTTTTCCCAAAAATGTTTCTATGCATTTTGATGTTTTTAGTCAGCATCTAATTACTTGCTTAACCTGCTTATGCCCATTTATTGGTGAAAAAATAGGCGAAAACAAACATCAAAATGCTCCGAAACTGGCGTTTCAGAAAACGTGTATAGAATAGAACTTCATGCTTCATGAGGCAAAGGTTCCTGACATTTTGGCTTATAATGGTTGTTTGTGTATGGTGTATGTGGTGTATGGTGTAATTTTCGACTTTTCCAGGTCAAAAAGCATTGGAAACCGTGCAGGAGGGTATAAAAATAGGAAAAAAATGTTTTCTGAACAGGTCTACGGCAGCGCGCCAAAGCATTGTTCGCGACATCATAACACAGCGCTTCCATACGGGAATTCAGAAAACGTACTCTATGGCAGCCTACTGACTTCCGAGAGAGATATCTTACATATGGCAGCTTGTTTAAGGCACGGGCAGTCCATCAAGACCATTGAGGAATGTTCAGATGCCACTTGTCAATTATAGACGAAGCATTTAAAAAAGTATCGCCTTCCTTCCCGCGAGTAATTTGAACAGACGCGCATTGGTATAATTATCATTATTTGCATAATGAGTGGCAAGAAAGACCTACCAAAGGAGCAAATTAAAGTTATTGTATCTCTACACAAGGCAGAGAGGCCAGTGGAAGAAATATCAAGGATTATGGATGTTACGAGGAAATGTGTGATGAAGTGGGTGGAAAAGTTTCACGGGGGGGTTTGGGGGTGTCGCGGCCGCCGCGACACCAGAAACATTATAAGTGGCCAGGGGGAGGATGTAAAAGTCATATCGCAATATTTTTCTAGCTCTTAATTGAGGATGGGCATCCACTTGACGTTTCATGACATTTAGGGTGCTTGCTGAGGTTTTACATCCTCGCCCCGGCCACTTATAATGTTTTGGTGTCGCGGCTGCCGCGACACCGCCAACCCACCGTGAAACATTCCACCCACTTCATCACACATTTCCTCGTAAATCCACAATCCTTGATATTTCTTCCAAATGGCCTCTCTGCTTTTGTAGGATACAATAACTTTAATTGCTCCTTTGTTGGGTCTTTCTTGCCACTCATTTGCAAATAATGATATTTATACCATGCGCGTCTGTTCATATACTCGCGGAAGGAAGGCGATACTTTTTTTTAAAAGCTTCGTCTATAATTGACAAGTGGCATCTGAACATTCCTCAACGGTCTTGATGGACTGCCCGTGCCTTAAACAAGCTGCCATATGTAAGATATCTTCTCGGAAGTCAGTAGGCTGCCATAGAGTTTCATTTTCTGAATTCCGTATGGAAGCGCTGTGTTATGATGTCCGAACAAAGCTTGGCGCGGTGNTTTGCGTCCTCGAGCCTTCTTACTCCCCATAGTGAAGTTGTCTTGTGAAGTATCTCGGGATTTGTTAGCAGGTTTCAACAGATCTGCAACAAACAACAGACCATTAGATGTCATACTAAAACCATTGTGAATTTGTGACTAGAGTGAAATAAATTATATTTAGTTTAATTTTTTTGAAATTTGTCTGTAAATATCAATGTAATATTTCCATAAATGTTTCTATGCATTTTGGAGTTTCAGTCAGCATCAAAATTACTTGCTTTACCCTGCTTATGCCCATTTATTTGGTGAAAAAATAGGCGAAAAACACATCAAAATGCTCCGAAACTGGCGTTTCAAAAAACGTGTATAAAATAAACTTCATGCTTCATGAGGCAAAGGTTCCTGACATTTTGGCTTAAAAGGGTTGTTTGTGTATGTTGTATGTGGTGTATGGTGTAATTTTCGACTTTCCAGGTCAAAAGCTTTTGGAAACCGTGCGGGAGGGTATAAAAATAGGAAAAAAATGTTTTCTGAACGGGTTTCTACGGAAAGCGCGCCAAAGCATTGTTCCGACATCATAACAAGGGGGCGCTTCCATACGGAATTCAGGAAAACGTACTCTATGGCAGCTACTGACTTCCGAGAGAGATATCTTACATATGGCAGCTTGTTTAAGGCACGGGCAGCCCATCAAGACCATTGAGGAATGTTCCGATGCCACTTGTCAATTATAGACGAAGCATTTAAAAAAGTATCCCCTTTCCCTTTCCCCGGAGTAATTTGAACAGACGCGCATTGGTATAATTATCATTATTTGCATAATGAGTGGCAAAAAGACCTACCAAGGAGCAAATTAAAGTTATTGTATCTCTACACAAGGCAGGGGAAGGCCAGTGGAAAAAAATATCAAGGATTATGGAGTTACGAGGAAATGTGTGATGAAGTGGGTGGAATGTTTTCAGGGGTGGGTTGGCGGTGTCGCGGCAGCCGCGACACCAGAACATTATAAGTGGCCAGGGCGGGGATTAAAAAGTCATATCGCAATATTTTTCTAGCTTTTAAATTGAGGATGGGCATCCACTTGACGTTTCATGACATTTGGGGGTGCTTGCTGAGGTTTTAACATCCTCGCCCTGGCCACTTATAATGTTCTGGTGTCGCGGCTGCCGCGACACCGCCAACCCACCGTGAAACATTCCACCCACTTCATCACACATTTCCTCGTACATCCACAATCCTTGATATTTTTCCACTGGCCTCTCTGCCTTGTGTAGAGATACAATAACTTTAATTTGCTCCTTTGTTGGGTCTTTCTTGCCACTCATTATGCAAATAATGATATTTATACCAATGCCCCGTCTGTTCATATTACTCGGGGGAAAGGGAAAGGGCGATACTTTTTTAAATGCTTCGTCTATAATTGACAAGGGGCCCATCTGAACATTCCTCAACGGTCTTGAGGGACTGCCCGTGCCTTAACAAGCTGCCATATGTAAGATATCTCTCTCGGAAGTCAGTAGGCTGCCATAGAGTACATTTTCTGAATTTCCGTATGGAAGCGCTGTGTTATGATGTCGCGAACAATGCTTTGGCGCGCTGTGTAATGTGTGGTGACAATTGCCCGATCATCTCCACTGAAGTTACTGTCTGGGTGTTGATGAAACAGAGATATACCAGTTCCATGTAATGAGTCGTGTGCAGTAGAAGAGCTGGGGTTATGGTCAATGTTGCCAACTGCAGTTGTTGTGAAGAGACCACCTTTCAGCTTAGGAGGACATACAGCTTTCTCTATACTGTAGTGATGACAGATCTTGTTGCCTAGCTCATTTAAAAATGCCCAAACACACGTCATATGAAATGCTCACGCCCAGCTCATACAGATTGTCCACAAGTTCGCGCTTGCAAGTTTTTGTGTGAATCATCACGCCTAGGTAGATAGGCAAAGGTGTTTCCCGTTCCTGGCTGTGCCTGGTTGTACTTGTAGTCCGATTTTCCCGATGCCTTACCAAACTATTGTGCATCAGTAGCTGTGAAATGGTGAAAACTGGTTGTGGTACTGCTGAAGAACTTGACTGTGCTTTGATGTTTGGTCCATTCAACACCATACCAACTAATGCCACAAGAGAAACTGGCACAGAATCTTCCTGACATCTGGGTTCAAATGAACTATTGAATTGGTTTTTCATTTTGAAGATGTCTCGCCTCACTATGTTGGCAGCCCTGGCAAAATGAACAGCGTCAATGTCAGCATCAAGCTCGCATGCTTTGATCAATGCGGATCCAACATCTTCTTTGGCAATGAGGACCACATCTCTGCCTTGCTTATGAGATGCCAATTCTGGAAAATAGCCCAATATTCTGTCTTTGAGCTTAGTGGAGTGGATGCGTCCTACTACCTCAATCCCAAGTAACTTAAGTCTAATGCTGTACAGGTTCACCAGGTCTTTGAGTTTGAAGACGGGTGCAGCTACAGCATCGTTACGGGCATCTTCAATATAGGATACCAGTTCAGCAAATGCAATGCCATGGTTCACGGTGTCCACATCAGACTCTTCAGATGTTCTTGTTTCTCTTCCTCTATTGTATAATGAGACCAGGCACTGTACATGGTATTGCACATCTTGTGCAACTAGGTCTCCTTCACTCAATTTTGCAAGTAGCTGTCTGTCCTGCAATTTGAAGGCACATTGTCGGACACGGGCATCAACCCCGAATGTTGATGCTTTGCACAATGACCCTCCAGCTGGTGCAGGTTTGCCACAGAAGAAGCATGTTCCAATGGAAATACTTGTCTTTCCCAAACTTTGACGGGTGAACTTCTTACAGTCATCTAAATCATCTTCTACGGGTCTCTTCTTATTCTCTGCACGCTGTAGTTTTGTTTTGTTATACCGAAGTCGACATGGGTCGTGCCACTTGGCTTTGTAATGCTGTAGTGTTGCC
>JACEEZ010008150.1:12500-22384 GCA_016584305.1 Chionoecetes opilio
GGTTGGCTCTAGCTATCCTCTCATGTTTAGTTTTCTCACAGCCTTTATCATCCAACCAAATACCAGATACTTGTAGTCTTTCATTCTCTTTATTTCATTCCCACCCACCATCCAAATCCTGTCATCATCAGAGTCATCCCATTCACCACCAACACCTGACTCTTCTCCTTACTGAGCCAAACATTAAAGCCCCTTCCATACTCAGTCACAGCATTCAGCATCTCTTGTAGCTCATTGTGGTTTTCACTAAGGATACCACATCATCTGCATACACCCAGTACACTCAACACTTCTCTCAATTTTCACATCCAGACCTGTACGTTTCACTCTCACTGCCATTTCCTCAACATATAATCCAAAAAGTAGAAGAGAAAGGACACAACCCTGTCTTACTCTCTCTTACTATTCCTCATCCAGCCCTCGGGGTTCACCCATACTGAACTTGGCCTGTGTTTTCATACATACTGCTGATTATCTTAACAACCTTCTCACTCATGCCAATCGTCTCCAATACCTTACATAGCATTCTCCCTATCCACTCTGTCATACGCTTTCTAAATATCTAGCAAGGCTAGATATTTCTTTCTTCCCTCCTTCCTTGTTCTCGCAATCACTTAATTCACTACAAACATATTGTCCTCACCTTTTTCTGTCTTTTCTGAATCCATTCTGCTCTTCCCAATCACCTTATTTTCTTCCACAACTTCACCTAGTCTTCATTCAGTACACCCACAGAAAATCTTACATACCGTGTCAAAACACCGCTATTGGCCTGTTAATTTTAATCTCCTTCCTACTCTTGTGTCCTCCCTTATATATGAGGGTCACTCTACTGTCATTCCAGGCACCAGGCCCCCTTTCCTCTCTCCATATATGTCCAAACAACTCATGCATTCCTTCAATTACTCCCACACCTCCCTCTCTATAGAATTCATTGGGGATTACCGTCCATTCCAGGGGCCTTTCCATTTTTCATTTTTCTTACATACCCTTCAATCTCATCCATTCAAATTTTCTTCTTCCATCATTTCCTCTTTTTTTCCTCCCTAAGGGGGACGTTCCCTAATAGTAGGGTCACTTAGGGCGATTCGCTTCACATTAGGTGAAGGAAGTATTTTGAGGGTCTATCCTAAGCATTTTGTGCCGCTAAATCCGAAAATCGTAGTTTGGGTCACTCGTTAGCGGTAAGTTTTTGCGCAATTTGCAATTTGGCAATTTGGCAAATAAAATTGGCAATTACAAATTGCAGAATGAGAACCAGACGTCGTAGAGACCTTGTTTTGGACTCAAATTGAAGCTTATTAAGAGTGCAAAAAAATGTTATTGAGTACTCCGCGGTTGTATCTGTTCGCATTACTGAACTATAATGGAAATTAGAGATAAGTGGAAAAAAAAGGGGAAAAAATATAAAAGGAATAATTTTGGCCTTAATTTCACATCCAAAAGTCATGAAATTTTTCTGGCTGTATCTGTTCTCAAAAAGGCACTACCGTCTGATTAATAGAAAATGGTAACTTTTCTCTGACTGTCCCCTCATGGTCGTATTTTTGACATACGGTAATGAAATTTCGCGGACAGGAGACTGGGCGCTGCACCTGAAGACGTTGGAGGAGTTCGGACCGTTCTTCTTCGCCATAAATCGAAGCTCCTACGCCCGGTTCGTCTCGGTTTACGTGGCCATGATGCAGGCCCTCCCCCTAAAGAATCCAAGAGCGTGGACGTCCCTTGGAGAAACACGGGGTCGTCCGTAAGTCGTTGGTACCTTTCACGTCCCTTGGCTGCGACCATGCCTTGGAACAGGTGAACCGGACTCTGAAAGGTGACGGTGGGCTTGTAGGGATCACGAAAAATCCCTCGCGAGGACCAAGTTCTTCTTGATCCAAGACGAACTCTTGGCAATCAAGGCCAAATCTTTGGGAAGTTCTGCCTACGGCATCAAAGCACCACAAGGACAGCCCAGCGGTCACAAAGAAGACACACGAGATGCCCAAAGAGGTTGCTGGTCTTCTTCGCCAGCATAACCCCTTCACTCGCGAGAAAGCCCAACTCACCACCGCCCTTTTCCCGCAAGGGTTGTTCCAGATAAGATGGTGGACGCACTGACAAGAATCGAGGAGACTGGCAAGGAAGCTCTCTTGAAGTACGAAGAGGGAAGGATCAGGACTGCGCAGCAAAGTCCATGGGGAGGTCCTGCATCGTCAGCCTACCAATACTTTCAAAACGCTGGGCAAGAAAGCCAAAGTTTCAATCGGAGGGAAGCAGGTGATTGTCACGGGATCCTCAGACTTCACTCGGCGCCTGCTGCTCGCCCTCCAAACTCGACAGCAGTCTGGACCTTCGCACCATCATCTCCAACTATGAGCTCTCCCTGTTTCCCTCTTGCCTCTTTGACGACCAAGGCCACCCGCGGGTCACGACAAAAAGTGCCCTTCTCAGGGTTCCCGGAGAAGATGAACCGGCGGTCTCCACGGCCTCGCAAACCCCTTCATCCTCTCGCGTGCTGGGGCCTCGACGGGATGGCTATCCTTCAGCAGCACCCCGTTTCCCGGCTCAGCAAACTTTAAGGACCTGGTTGGGTCCCTCCTGCAGAGAGTTGCCCCACTGGGGTGTTGGCACGGGGAGTTTTCAAACCTTGTCTTTTACGGTTACGACATCGGCGCGTCCCTTTAAAGACAGACGATGGACAGCGAGCCCGAGTGAGTACGATATCGCCATCCAAGCAGCGACGAGGATCAAAGCTGGAATGACCATGGCTAACATCTTGTCCACCAAAACAACAAAATGCTATACCTCTCTCATTTGCCTCCCAATCCAGCCCATTCTGGGATACGCGGGCGTCTGCGCTGGCGCGACAAGCCGTGGCAACTTCTGGACCGGACGGAGCCAAGTTCGCTTCAGAACAGAGGAAGCGGCACTAAGATGATATATCATCTCTCCATGCTCGACAAAGATGTGGGAGGCAACCTAGTTTCTCCGGACCACTGACGTCCTCGTCCTCCTCCTCCGACACTTCCCCAAGATACCTCCACACGGCCTCCACTTGGCAGACGATTTAACGTTCAAAGCTCATCCCCGGGTGAAACTGGGCTCTCACGCGGATGTGATCACGTCCTTCCCTGCTCTGACTGGTTGCGACACCACTTGCGCCCTCTCAGAAAGGCAAGTTGCAAGCTTGGCCTGTTTCCAGGCGGCCGACCAGCAACCCTCGACCTTGGGACACCTCCGAAGCCCTGGTCCGCTGACGCAAAGAGCCCGGACGTGCTGTTGCCCAATTCGTACAATTTTCGGGTATACCTGCTCTCTGCCGCAGGGGAGGTGGACGGCACTTCAGAAGAAGAAGGTTTGGGCAGCACTGGCCCCTCGACAGTCACGCCACCACCCAGCACTTATCAGCCCGCTTACAGGCCGTCGTCTGGGAGGGGGCTGTGAGAAGGAGTTGGTGACCCTCGACCCGACCAAGTACGGCTACGGACAAACCTGGCGCCTATCCCTTCCACCCTGCCTCCCGCCCCGCAAAAGTTCATGGATGGGATGCAGTGCGGATGCAAGACGAAAACTGCTTCGACCAATCGCTGCCGCTGTCAACGCCTGCAGATCCTTTTTCGGAGCTTTGCGATTGCTCCCCCGAGATGTGCATCAACGACGAGGAAGATGGGCATGAGGACGTCGTGGCGTAGACGACTAGATATTCGATTTTTTCAACTTGTGAACGCTCGCTATCGCAAGTAAGGGATTTTTTTGGGGTTCTAATTGTTTTTTTTCCAAAAATACGCGGAGGAGACTCGGTTTCGTTGTTTTTAAATTTTTGTGTCTGGATTAATACTCGGGTCACTTCGGGCGAAAAAAAAAAAAAAAGGCTTTCGCTTCACCTTAGGTGAAGGAAGTATTTTGAGGGTCTTATCCCAAGCATTTTTCAGTTGAAATACCCCGTTCTACGCAATAATTGTACCCCCCCCTTGCACAAATTCGTTAATTAAATGTGTCCTAAGAACAAATTTTTTGTTATTTTAAATTTTTTTACTAATTAAAATTTAGTTTTTAATTTTTAAGAACTCAGGCTTTAAGGCCAAAATTATTCCTTTTATATTTTTCCCAATTTTTTTCCACTTTCTCTAATTTCCTTATAGATCATAATCCGAACAGATACAACCACGGAGTACTCAATAACATTTTTTGCACTCTTAATAAGCTTTAATTTTGGGCCCAAACGAGGTCTCTACGACGTCTGGGTTTTCATTCTGCAATTTGTAATTGCCAATTTTATTGCCAAATTGCCAAATTGCAAATTGCGCAAAAACTTACCGCTAACGAGTGACCCAACTACGATTTTCGGATTCAGCGGGACAAAATGCTTAGGATAAACCCTCAAAATACTTCCTTCACCTAAGTGAAGCGAAAGCCTTTTTTTCCCCCCTAAGTGACCCGACTATAAGTCACTATCAGCATCATTTACACCTCCAATATCTTTTCCCGAAGTCTTCTACAGCTCTGAACCCTTTCCTTTTTCTTTAGTGACCTGCCATTCACCACTAGTTCTTCTACATTTCCTGTATGCTTACTCTCTTCTCCTCTCAAGAAATTATACCATTCCCTACCTCCTTCCTCACCTTTTTCCCAAGTTCTCTGATCACTTTTCTCTCTTCATTCACTTTTGCTTCCTCACCAAGCATTTCACCTCCTTTGCTTACTCTTATACTCTTCCCATGCCCTTTCATACTCTATTCTTTCAGCTTCACTGTTTGACCTATTTTTTCCCTCAGACTCCACACTTCCTATTTAAACTGTTTCCTTTCTTTCCTGGCCTTGTCGATCTCATGTTCCACCAACTCTTTCTTGCCCCGCCATTTGCTCTCTTTCTGGCTTCCCCGACATGATTGATCTTGATCTTGATCTTGATGGGTTTCAGGTGGCCTTTTCTTCATAGGCCAGGCCTTTAAACCCGGGTGCTCCTGTAGAGTCTTGTTCTTGTTTTTTGTTTTTGGGCTGTAGAGTCTATTGTCTATTTCTCATATACCACATTCTTTCCAAAAAAATCTTCACTGTCTCACCCTCCGTCCACTTGTCTCACCACACAGTCCCAGCGTAAAAACATCCTTTCTTCCTATCCTTTAAACCACCGTTCATGTCACATCCCATTTATCAAAACCACACGCATCTTTCCATTTTTCCCCGTATCTTTACTTCAAATATCACATTTTCCCACGTTTCATCCTCACCCTTTTCACAATCTGGCACATTTTGCTCCCGACTAACATCTGTAGTTTTTTGCATTTTACACCCAAGCCTTGATCTGGCTTGGAAAGAAAAGGTCGCCACCCCGGGCCCCATCAACACACTTTCATAGCTGGTCCCCTTTTTTTCCTTATAAAACTAGGGTTTTCTTTTGCCCATCTCTTTTTCCCATTACTCCCCCATATTTCACTACTTATCGATCTCAATTTTTCCATTTTCTCACACCCCACTAAAGGCCCTTCTTCATCACCTTTCATCTTTTTTCCTTAAAACAAATTCGGTTTCCATTACATTTGGAAACATCCACAAAATCGCAACCACTTCTACTACCATTTTGGGGCATCGCCCCCCCTTTTACTACACTTTCACCCCACAAATAAATTTTTCGTGCCAATCTTGTTCTCCATTTCGTACCAGTCTGATCTTATACCTAAGTGTTATTTTCGAAGTCTCTCCCAAAATGTACTCATCCCATGTCCCCTCTTAAACCTTCGTCGCTGCCTCCCGGGTGCTTTCCCGTGCCATTCTCGTACTCTTTTCGGCCACTTCCAATACTCTTTTCACTCTCTTTCCATGCAATCAATCCAACCATACTAATGCGGACAGCACACTCTTCCACACTCCCTAACACACAATTGCTTACCCTCATCCTTGCATACCCCCAAATGACCAACCCACGTTTTACCGGCGATCTTTTTTAGTCTTTGCTTTTCCCCAAACCACTGGGAAATCATGACATCCTAGGTACTTGTTTCAAGTTTGCTCTAATTCATTCGCTCCCAGTCCCATGTAGCGTTTCTGTATCCTTTATATTTTTAAAATCACCTTACTTTTTTTCATGCTAAATTTTACCCAAGTCTCTCCCAACTCTTCACCCCATCTAACGGCTTGGAGTTCCCCCGGCCATCACTCATAATACCATATCCTGCATACATTAACAAACTTATTTTTTAATTTCCTGCTCCACTCCCATCCATTCTTCCATCCTATGCCATTTTTCAGATACAGACTAAACAAGGTTGGGGACAGAGTGCATCCTTTCCTAACACCCTCTCCTCCTCACCCCTTCTGTTTCTATATTACCCAGCCTATATTTTGTCTAGTTTTCTTATACTGCTTCCATAGTTACTGTGGAAATTATCCCCCAAACACCCTGTCATAATTGGTAGGTGGGAGTTTATTTCCCCTCCCCCTAGTGGAGGTATTTTCCCTTCATAGGAGGGCGCGATGGGATATGTATATAAATTGAATGGTAATGGGTAATAATTTAAGGGTATTTAAGATAGTTTAGTAGGGGGATAGGAAAAATTAATATCCCAGTGGTTAAAAGCATTCCTTTAAAAAATTTAGCCCCTTTAATTTGGAGCGGGGTATTGGCTGGCCCATTTAGATTCTAGGCCACCTGTGACCTACACGTGGATGGGTATTGGAGGGGGGGTCTCGCCACTCTCGGAGAATCAGTACACCCCCAGCCATCCCCAGGGAGTAACAGTTAATATAGTGCTTGTTAACAGTACACGCCAACCCTCGCCTTAATAACTTTCCTTACTAAATAGGGTTTTTTGTATAAAGAAAGATTTTTTACATATAAGGTAAAAAATCAATAGGAGTGTTGAATAAACACACTGAAAAACAGCGGTGCGTCTGGATAACAGGGTTGAAAACCACCTGACGCGAAAACGAAACACTAATCTCCAGCCCTCCGCCCTTGTCAATCACGGGCCTGATCACGCACGCCCAAATGGTCCCCGGGGACATGCATTTTAATCACCCGATCCGCATTTAAACCCCACTACCCCCGAAAGTTTTCCTATTATTTTGATTAGCGGTAATGTGTGGGGGGAATAGAAAATGGTTTGATGTTAGGAAAGGACTTGAAATTAAATAGTTGTTAAAAAATTTTCCCACTTTGGGTGCCCCGATTGGAATATTGATTTTTCATGTGTTTAAAAGGTGGTCGTAAGTGAGGTAATTATGATCTATCACAACCGCTGGTTTGAGGCTGGGGGCGGGGTATTTCGCGGTAAAGAATGATCAGCTGTTCAACTACCAATCCCAGGAGTGAAAACAAGGTTGCGTAGTACTAGTTGTTGTAGTAGTTGGGTTGGTGGTTGAAATTTATATACGTTTTTGCTAGCGCCTTGTCAGGCCGAGCAGCTCTAGCACCTTAGAAAAATTTAATTACAACAACACCTAATAATAGTAAGTAATCTTCCTTTTAATATTTTTTTGACTGATTTTAATCAATTAAAATCATGGCGGGGGGGACTAAAACATTAGCTGCTAACCCTATAGACTATAATATTTTTAAACCAGGTCTGCTAAGCTAAAAAATTTTTGGAAAAAATTTGGGGACGACTTACTGCAATATGAATTTAAATTAAGACAAGCTGGGGAAAAAGAAAATTTAGCAAGTGTTATCAACATGAACACGAATGTCAAAATTTACGATAAAGAAATTGAATATGGGGGAATGGAGTGCTCATATTTCCCTCTACAGCTAAAGCTTCTTTAACCCAAATTTCCAAGGTATTAAGCCCGAACCTCCCCCCCAGGGAGATCACGATTTTTTACCCCTGAAAATAATAGCTATATCAACCCCTCAGAGTTTTAAGGTCCTCGTTAGGGGGGGTTTTCCGCGCCGTTTCCAAACAAACAGCCGAATTTACGATTCAAAAACTCGCCCACCAGAAACCACTTGACCTACTCAAAAAATTGAACAATCCTAATCTGGGCGATTTCTATGAGTACGAATAATAAATTTGGGGCCCCTTTTGGGGGGAACATAGACCCTCCACAGTAATATTATTCGAGATTTCACGAGAGTTTTAAAGGTTAATCCCTTGGTAATTTCCTAACCGTCTCCGTGGTAAACATGCTTTAAAAGCATGCCCTTAAGCTTAAGAGCTTTTGGGAAAAAAAAAACAAAATTTCAAAACCGCTCTAGCCTAACGTGATAATAAAAATCAGACCCCACAGTAGTTAAATGGCGTCACAATAAAGTAGTTCAGCAGTTGTTCCCACTGCGGATTTGAAGTGAGCCATAAGGCATTCAGCAAGTAAAGACATGTTTTACAGTGGGCACAAAGACCTCATAACAGGGAGGGTTGAATTTCTCAACTACCCATAATTAATAAAAATGAACTTAGCCATATCAGGGGTTTTCTTGCCAATAAGGAGGCTCAAAAATTGAATAGTTAAACCCCAGTCCAATTAGAAGAATAAATGAGGGTAGCTGCTGTAGTGTAAAAAATATGGTATCATTTAACTGTTAAGGGGGGTAAAGGACAAGCTGAAATGCTGAGGGGGTAATGGGTGTTAAACTAGTTAGCAATACCCTCAAAGACGTGATGGTCCTTTCCAATTAATAAAAGGATGGATTATTTGGGCGTTACCAAGGAAAGGCATCAAAAAAACTAAAAATCCAAGTTCAACCCGTGCTGGTGGAAGGTAAAAGGGGGCCAACCCCCCATACCCAACAGCCGAACAACAGGAGAGTATTCCCAGTCATGCAGAACCCTACTAATTACCAAATTGGAACCCCTTTTCTTGCCCACACAATGGGGGAGGGGTTTTTTAAAGTAGCCCAAGTCCTCGCGCTTTAATCCCCGCCCTTTGAGCCTGTGATCTATCATTTTTCCGTAAATTCCCCCGTACTTTTTCGGGGCATTCAGAATTAAACCCCTTTAATACAACAACTGAAAAAAGTTCTTTAAAAAAAAATAGTTTATCATTTTATTTTTCTGCGTGGGTGAAAATATTGGGGAAAAAAATTGAATATTTGAAAATCAATCTTTAAAAATCGTCTTTTCATGAAAAACCGCAAAATTTAAGCAAAAGAGGTCAGGAAATATTACTTGTAGGTAAGCATTCACTGAGTACCCGTTTTAGGTGTAATGTCTTTTACGACGAAAAAATAACCCCAAAAAACCCGTGTGGCGTTCAGCATTCCCCAAAAAACCATCCCGCCGGGGGATCGCTATAGCTCACTTTTTGTTTGTCCACACACTCAGCACCCCCGCCCACCCCGTCAATTATACCCTAACCCCTAACCCCCAAGGGTGTCATCCCAACTATCATCACCCGCGGGGTCTCTTCACACTGTCTGTCCCTACTGGAATATTTGCGGCACCCCGTCCCCATACGGAGCTCGTCTCCATTTCGTGTTTTAGCTTCAAGTTATGCGCCTCCAAAAAAAACTTTTTATTTACCCCCATATCCTGATTTTGAATTAAAGTTTTTGTTTCCCCCTATTGCCTTGTTTGTTCCCGAAAACAACCCCTATGTTTCTCTAAACGTAAATTCTCACCTACCCAAAATCATTGTCTTTAAAATTTAAGACTCCCCTTTTTGCATTACTGATTTATCTTTTTCCTCTAAAAGATAAACCCTTTGAATAGGGTAAACCAGAGGACTATAGGGTATTTAGAAGGAATTAAGGGGGGTTTATTTAAATTCAGAGAGAAGGGGATTGAGGGGAGGTACGTAGGGGCGGAGCTATTTTGTAAACAAAAAATTTTACTGTCTTGCATACAGGACTTCTTTGGTTGCCAAGCACTTTTTAAATTACTTTTTTGGTTTTTAAATGTTCGTGAAAAAGAGACATATACAATAAAAAATTTTCCCGGAAAGCTTACCACAAAAGATATTTC
>JACEEZ010008152.1:0-24232 GCA_016584305.1 Chionoecetes opilio
GGCTAATTTCCAGTTTCCCGTGTTTAGCATGCACTAAACTTTTACAAAACAATTTTCAAGTAGATCTTCGTATTTAAAAAAATAGTCCCTAATTGGTTTATATTTTTTGGGGACAGTTTCCCTTTTTGAAAATTATTTCCTAGAAGTGTTCAGGCCATGCTGACACGAATCTTAAATTAGTTTTCAGCTACAACGATTAGAAGTCTCTTTTTCAGCGAATTAACAATGACATACCTTATATTCCTAAAAAATCCAAAAAATATATTTTGAAACTGAAAGCTAATTCCAGATTCGTGTTCACATGCACGTAAACTATTACGAAAAAAATTTTTCAAGTAGACTATGCTATTTAAGAAAATAGTGCATAATTGCAAAACAAATTGGGTGACATATTTGTTTTGAAAATAAGTTCCTAAAATGGGCGGGGCATGCTGAAACCGAATCTGGAATTAGTTTTCAGCTACAAGATTAAAATCCCTTTTTTTCAGCGAATTAACAATGACAAAACTTATTTTCCAAAAAAAACCCATAAAAATAATTTGAAACGAAAGCTAATTCCAGATTCGTGTTCAGCATGCAGTTAAACTATTACGAAAAAAAATTCAAGAAAAGACTATACGTATTTAAGAAAATAGTGCTAACGGCCAATTTTTTTTTGGGTGCCCCGATTTTTTTTGAAAATTAGTTCCTAGAAGTGTTCGGACAGGCTGAAACCCCCGAATCTGGAATTTAATTTTAGTACAAGATTAGAAGTCCCTATTTTCAGCGAATTAACAATGACATACCTTATACCCTTTAAAATAATCCAAAATATAATTTAAAATTTGAAAGATAATTCCAGTTTTCGTGTTCACATGCACGTAACCTATTGGGAAAAAAAATTCAAGTATATCTATGCGTTTTTAAAAAAAATAGGCAAAAACGGCAATATTTTTTGGGTGCCAAGATTTGCTTAAAAATTTTTTTTTTTTTTTTTCCTAGAATGGTCGGACGGGCGGGAACACGAATCTGGAGTTTTTTTTTTCAGCTACAACGTTAGAATCCCATTTTTGCCCGAATTAACAATTTGACATACCATATTTCCTTAAGATATCCATAAATAAAAATTTGAAACTGAAAGCAAAATACCAATTCGTGTTAGCTTTTAACCGTAACCTTTTAGGAACAAATTTTTGAAGTGATAATCGGCAATTATTTTTTGGGTGACAGATTTGTGTGAAAATTAGTTCCAGAAGTGTTCGGACAGGCGAACACGAATCTGGAATTAATTTTCAGCTACACCGATTAGAAGTCCCTATTGCAAGCGAATTAACAATGATACATTATATTCCTTAAATAATCCATAAATATAATTTGAAATGAAAGATAATTCCAGATTCGTGTCAGCATGCACGTAACCTATTAGGAAACCAAAAACTTCAAGTATCTCTATGCGTTAAAAAAATAGTGCATAATCGGCAATATTTGGTGACAGATTTGCTGAAAATTAGTTCCTAGAAGTGGTCGGACAGCGAACACGAATCTAGGAATAGTTCAGCTACAACGATTAGAAGTTCCTATTTTTGCGAATTTAAACAATGACATAACATATATTCCTTAAGATATCCATAAATTAATTTGAACTGAAAGCTAATACAGATTCGTGTTCAAGCATAAACCTAAACCTATGGAACAAATTTTGAAGTAGATCTATGAGTATTAAGAAACTAGTGCATAATGGCAATATTTTTTGGGTGACAGATTCGCTTGAAAAATACGTTCCTAGAAAGTGTGGGCAGGCTGAACACGAATTGGAATTAGTTTTCAGCTATAACCGCTTAGAAGCCATCCTATTCGCGAATAACATGACATACCAATCCTTAAAAAAATCCATAATATAATTGAAATGAAAGCATTCCAGATTCGTTATCAGCATGCACGTAAATATTCGAACAAACTTCAAGAGACTACGGCAGTATTTAAGAAAATTGTGAATTAATTGCAATATTTTTAGGTGACAGATTCGTGACAATTAGTACTAGAAGTGTGCGGGAATGCTGAACACGAATCTGGAATAGTTTTTTTCAGCTACAACGTAGAAGTCCCATTTCAGCGAAATTAACAATGACTAAAATTTTATTCCTTAAAAAATCTATAAATATAATTTGAAACTGAAAGCTAATACCAGATTCGTGTTCAGCATGGACGTAAACTATTACGAACACAATTTAAGTAGATATATGCGTATTAAGAAAATAGTGCAAATGGAGTATTTTTTGGGTGACAGATTCGCTGAAAATTATTTCCTAGATGTGTTCGTGCAATGCTGAACCACGAATCGGAATTAGTTTTCAGCATTACAACGATTAGAAGTACCTATTTCAGCGAATAACAAGGCATAAATAATATTCCTTAAAAAATCCATAAATATAATTTTTTGAAACTGAAAAGCTAATACAAGATTCGTGTTCAGCATGCACGTACCTATTAGGAACACATTTTCAAGTAGATCTTATGCGTATTCTAAGAAAATAGTGCATAATTGGCAATATTTTTGAGTGACAGATTGCTTGAAATAGCCTAGAAAGGTTGCTCGGGCAGGCTGACACACGAATCTAAATCGTTTTCAGCTACAAACGTTAGAAGTCCCATTCAGCGATATAACAATGACATACCTATATCCTTAAGATATCCATATTATAATTTGAAACTGAAAGCTAATACAGATTCGTGTTCAGCCTGCACGTAAAACTATTACTAAAAAATTCAAGTAGATTAGCGTATTTAAGAAAGTGCATAACGGCAATATTTTTTGGGTGCCAGATTTGCTGGAAATAGTTCGATAAGTGTTGGCATGCTGAGAACACGAATCTGGAATTAGTTTGCTATTAATGATTAGAAGTCCCTATTAGCGTTAACAATGCATACCCGTATATCCTAAGAATCCATAAATATTAATTAAAACTGAAAGCTCATTCCAGATTCGTGTTCAGCATGGCCACGTAAAAAACTATTACGAACACATTCAAGTAGATCTAATGCGTTTTAAGAAAATAGGCATAATCGGCAATATTTTTGCGTGACAGATTTGCTTGAAAAATTAGTTCTAGAAGTGTGTCGGGCCGGCTGAACATGGAATCTGGAATTAGTTTCAGCTATACAACGATTAGAAGTCCTATTCAGTGAATAACAATGACATACCTTATAATTCCTTAAAAAATACTATACATATAATTTGGGAAACTGAAAGCTAATTCCAAATTCGTGTTCACGCATGCAGTAAATTACTACCAAAAAAAATTTCAGTAGATTATGCTATTAAGAAAATAGTGCATAATGGGCAATATTTTTTTGTGTGACAGGACTTTGCTTGAACTTAGTTCCTAGAAGGGTCGGGCATGCGAACCGAATCTGGAATTAGTTTTTTAGCTATAACGATAGGAAGTCCTTATTCAGCGAATTAACAATGGACATAACTTATATCTTAAAAAATCCATAAATATAATTGAAACTGAACGTAATCCAGATCGTTATCAGCTGCCCCCCTCTCCCCCCCCCGCCCCCCCCCCCCCCCCCCCCCCACCCCGCATGCACGTAAAACATTACGAAACAAAAACTTTCAAGTAGATCTACGCAGTATTTAAGAAAATTGTGCATAATTGCAATATTTTAGTGACAGATTCGCTGACAGTAGTACCTAGGAAGTGTTGGGCATGCGAACACGAATCTGGAATTAGTTTCAGCTACAACGATTAGAAGTCCCATTCTGCGAATTAACAAGGACATAAATTATATTCCTTAAAAAATCCATAAATATAATTTGAAACTGAAAGTAATACCAGATTCGTGTTCAGCATGGACGTAAAACTAATTACGAAAAAATAAAGTAGATCTTATGCGTATTTAAGAAAATAGTGCTTACATAATTGGCCGTATTTTTTGGGTGACAGATTCGCGTTGGGAACTTAGGGGTCAGATGTGTTCGGGCATGCTGAACAGAAATCTGGAATTAGTTTTCAAAGCCTACAACGATTAGAAGTCCTATTCAGCGAATTAACAAGACATAAATAAGATTACTTAAAAATCCATAAATATATTTGAAACTGAAAGCTAATCCCAATTGTGTCAGCATGCACGTGTAACCTATTAGAACAATTTTTAAAGTAGATCTATGCGTTATTAAGAAAATAGGCATAATTGGCAAATATTTTTGAGGACAGATTGCTTGAAAATAGTTCTAGAAGTGTCGGGCAGGGTGAACACGAATCGGAAATTAGTTTCAGCTACAACGATTAAGAACGTCCCTATTTCAGCGAATAACTAATGACATACTATATTCCTTAAGATATCCATAATTATAATTTGAAAACTGAAAGCTAATACCAATTCGTGTTCAGCATGCACGTAAACCGATACTAAAAAAAAATCAGTAGATTTATGCGTATTTAAGAAAATAGTGCATAATCGCAATATTTGTTGGGTGACAGATTTGCTGGAAAATTAGTACGATAAGTGTTCGAGGGCAGCTGAACCCGAATCTGGAATTAGCTTTCAGCTATATGATTAAGAAGTCCCTTATTTCAGCGTTTTAACAATGGCATACCTATATCCCTAAGAATCACATAAAGATAATTTAAAAACGAAAAGCTAATTCCAGATTCGTGTTCAGCATGACCGTAAACTATGTACGAACAATTTTCAAGTAGATCTATGCGTTTTTAAGAACAAATAGGGATAATCGGCAATATTTTTTGCGTGAAGATTTGCTGAAATAGTTCCTAGAAGTGTTCGGGCAGGCTCTGAAGAATCTGGAATTAGTTTTTTCAGCTATACGAATTAGAAGTCCCTATTTCAGCGAATTAAAAAACAATGAACAATACATTATATTCCTTAAAAAAATCCATACATATAATTTGAACTGAAGCTAATTCCAAATTCGTGTCAGCATGACGTAAACTATTACCCCAACAAAAATTCAAGTAGAATCTATGCGTATTTAAGAAATCGGTGCAAATTGGCAATATTTTTGGGGTGACAGATTTGCTTGAAATAGTTCCGAGAAGTTGTTGGCATGCGAACACGAATCGAATAGTTTTTAGCTATAACGATTAGATGTCCTTATTTCAGCGAATTAACCATGACATACATTAATTCCTTAAAAAAATCCCCATAAATATTAAGTGAAAACTGAAAAGCTAATTCCAGATTGTTATCCGCATGCACGGTAAAACTATACGAACAAACTTTCAAGTGATCTACGCGTATTTAGAAACATGTGAATAATTGGCAATATTTTTTAGGTGACCAGATTCGCTGACAGTAGTACCTAGAGTGTTTGGCATGCTGAACACGAATCTGGAATTAATTAGTTTTCAGCTACAACGATTAGAAGTCCCTATTTTCAGCCGACTTAACAATGACATAAATGATATTCCTTAAAAAATCCAGAAATATTAATTTGAAACTGAAAATCTAATACAGATTCGTGTTCAAGCTGGACGTAAACTATTACGAACAAAGTTAAAGTAGATCTATGCGTATTAAGAAAAATAGTGCAAATTGGCAGTATTGTTTGGGGGGACAGATTCGCTTGAAAAATGAGTTCCTAGATGTGTTCGGGCATGCTGAACAGAAAATCTGGAATTAGTTTTCAGCACAAACGAGTAGATAGTCCCTTATTCAGCGAATTAACAATGACATAAAATATATTCCTTAAATAATCCACTAAATATAATTTGAAACTGAAAGCTAATACAGATGTGTCGCCATGCCACGTAAAACCTATTAGGAAAACATTTTTAAAGTAGATCTATGCGTATTTAAGCAAAATAGGCATAATGGCAAATATTTTGTATTGTGACAGATTGCTGAAAATAGTTCCTAGAAGTGCTGGGCAGGTCTGAAACACGAATCTGAAATTAGTTTCAGCTACAACGATTAGAAGTCCCTATTTCAGCGAATTAACAAATGACATACACCCTATATCCTTAAGATATCCTAATTCTTAATTTGAAAAACTGAAGCTAATACCAGATTCGTGTTTAGCATGCACGTAAACTATTACTAAAAAAAATTCAAGTAGAGTATGCCGTATTAAGAAAATAGGTGCATAATCGGCAATATTTGTTGGGTGACAGATTTGCTTGAAAATTTAGTTTCCGAAAGTGTTCGGGCATGCTGAAACACGAATCGGAATTAGCTTTCATCTATCAATGATTAGAGAGTCCCTATTTCAGCGTTGAACAATGGCATACCTTAATTCCTTAAGAAATTCCATAAATATAATTTCTAAAATGAAAGCTAAATTCAGCTTCGTGTTTCAGCATGCACGTAAACTATACGAACAAATTTTCAAGTAGATCTATGCGTTTTAATGGAAAAATAGTGCATTAACGGCAATAGTTTTTGACACGGACCAGATTTGCTTGAAAAAATAGTTCCTAGAAAGTGTTCGGGCAGGTGAACATGAATCTGAATAGTTCTTCAGATATAACGATTAGAAGTCCTATTTCAGGAATTACCAATGGACATACCTTAGATTCCTTAAAAAAATCCATATATAACTATTTCAAAACACTGAAAAGCTAATTCCAAATTTCGTGTCAGCTGCACGTAAACTATTACCAAAAAAAAATTTCAAGTATTATGCGTATTTAAGAAAATAGTTGCACTAATGGCAAAATTTTTTGGGTGACAGATTTCTTGAAAATTAGCTCCCTGAGAAGTGAGTGTTCGGGCAGGTGCCTGAACACGAAGCGGAATTCGTTTTTAGCTATAACGATTAGAAAGTCCCTCTTTCAGCGACTATATTAACAATGACATTACCTTTATTCCTTTAAACAATCCATAACCTAAATTATAATTTTGAAAGTGAAAGCCTAATACCAGATTCGTGTTCAGGATGCACGTTAACCTGATAGGGAACAAATTTTCAAGTCGATCTATGCGTTATTTAGAAAATAGTCCATAATTGGCAATATTTTTGTGGTGACAGATTTTCTTGAAACTTAGTTCCAAGAAAGCGTGTTCGGGCAGGCTGAACACGAATCTGGAATTAGTTTTTAAGATTTACAACGATTAGAAAATAAGTACCTTATTTCAGCGAATTACCAATGGACATACCTTATATTCCTTGTAAAAAATCCATAAAAGATAATTTGAAACGGAAAGCTAATCCAGATTCGTGTTCACCATGAACGTAAACTTATTACGAAAACAATTTTCAAGACAATACTAACGGCTATTAAAAAAAAAAAACACATTGCTAATTGCCCATATTCTTAGGGGTGAAGATTTGCTGAAAATAATTTAGCACTGTTCAGGGGCATGCTGAACACGCATCTCTAAATTATGTATTCATTACAATGATTTGTTTAAAATGCCCTATTTCAGTCCAATTCACAATAACATACTTAATCTTACAAAAATCCGAAATAGAATTTTTTGAAACTGAAAACTAATTCCAGTTTCGTGTTCAGCTTAGCCCAAAACGTTATTAGGAACAAATTTTCATGCAAAGCTATGCGTTATTTTTTAAAAAATATTAGATAATTGGCCATATATTTGCACGATAGATTTGCTGAAATTATACTCGCAGTATCCTGCATGCTGAACAGAAATGGAATTCAGTTTCATTTAATGATAAAAGTTCCTATTTCAGCCAATTCAAAATGACATCACAATTAGAATTTTGAAGAAACTGAAAACCAAGTCCAGATTCGTGTTCAGCCTACCCAAAACTATTAGGAACAAATTTTCAAGCAAATCTTATGCGATTTAAAAACAAAATTGGCATAATGGCAATATTTTTAGTGTCGATTTTGCTTGAAAATTAAATTCCTAGCACTGTTGGGCAGATTACAGGCCTGGGCGGAGGTATGCGCTATAGTGAGCGAAGTATTAACTCCCCCCCCCCAGTTATACGTAACGTTAGTATTATCATATGACGGACACTATTTATTTAATCGTAATCATCCTGATTATATTATCATTGTTTTTTTCATCATAATTAAATATATTTATTACTGCTATTTATAGTTAATGAATTTTCATCATCATGTATCATCATTTTCATGTATGTTGTGTGGTATTTGTGTATTTGTGTCTGGTGTGGGGTGTGTCGTGTGTGTGTGTGTGTGTGTGTGTGTGTGTGGCTGTGGTGTGTGTACCAAGGTGTGGGTGTGGATGTGCGTATGTGTGTGGTGGTGTGTGTGTGTGTGTGGTCGGTGTGTGTGGTCGTGTGGTGTGGTGTGCACTGGTGTGTGGGTGTGTGATTGTGTGTGTGTGTAGTGTGTGTGTGTGTGTGTGTGTGGGGTGTGAAGGATGAGAGAGAGGGGAGGGCGAAGAGAGGGAGGGAGCGAGAGTGGTGACCCGAGAGAGTGGGAGAGGTACGAATAGGACGAGAGAGAGATGTAGGGGACTGAGCGGAGGAGAGAGGGGGGTGGCGAGGGTAGAGAGAGAACGAGAGAGGAGGGTAGAGGGCGGACGGGAGCGGTGCGAGGGAGGGGGAGCCGGGAGAATGAGAGGGGGGAGACGGAGAGGCGCGAGAATGGATGGAAGAAGGAGAGAGGAGAGAGCAGGCGAGAGAGAGTAGAAGGTGGAGGAGGAGTTGACGAGAAGGAAGATCGTGGAGAGACGGAGGAAGGAGAGAGAAGAGGAGGAACGGGGAGATGGGGAGGGGAGTGGGGAGAGCGAGAGGGAGGAGAGAGGTGAGAGAGGATGAGAGAGATTGAGGAGAGAGATCGAAGAGGAAGAGAGAGCGAGAGAGAGAGAGAGAGGAGACGAGGATCGGAAGAGAGATGAGAGAAGAGAAGAGAGCGAGGAATTAAAGTATTAAGAATGGAAGTGTGTCGCGCTTTAGGAAAATTCTTCTTCCTTACCTTACGTCTGTATTATAAATTGTTTTCTCTCTCTATCTCATCTCTCTCTCTATCTATCTTTCTATCATGTCTTATCTTATAGTATATCTCATTTCTTTTTTCCTATCCTCTCTCACTTCATTCTCCTCTCATTAATCGTTCATCATCCTATCTCGTATTTCCCCTTCCATACTTTCTTTTTATTCTCTCTATCTCCTCTCTCTCTCTCTCTCGCTCTCTCTCTCTCTCTCTCTCTCTCTATCTCTCTCCCTCTTCTCTCTATCCTCTCTCTCTCTCTCTCTCTGACGACATTATCGAGAAACGCGCGATCAAGTCGGCTTCGAGACGGAACGCTTGATGAGGTTTGTCAAGGCCAATTGACTAGTGGACGGGATGGCCGTGTACGTATGGACCTGATACCCAATGTCTTGTGTTCTAATGACTGGGGATGCAAAATGCCTTGGGATCAACTGACTTCATTAACAAATCGCGTCATACCATTTGACTGCACCCTCACAACACCATGACGTCGCACCGCCACCCTGGGAACCTCATCACCGTCGACTGCCCAGATCACCATCAACCTCAGGCAGTTGGGGCCTCAAAACTATTAACAACCCGGCACCGCGAATTGCTGCCCCCGAGGCACCGCAGCCACGCCGAGCCCTACGCAACTGCAACAACTCCATTACTATTTTTTATTTACATCAACGACTTGGATAGTGGGATTAGTAGTGATATCAGCAAGTTTGTGGATGACAATAAGGTAGGTAGGATTATTAGATCACAGTCTGATGTAAATATTTTGCAAGGAGACTTAGACAAATTAAATGAGTGGGCAGATAGATGGCAGATGGAATTTAATATTGATAAGTGTACGTAGCGTAATGAATGTTGGTAGGAAAAATCCTGGTAATAGGTACACCATACGCAATGTATCGCTGAAAAGATCAGTGGATGAGAAAGATCTGGGAGTGCGAGTAAGCTCAGACCTCCGTCCTAGAGATCAATGTATTGAGGCTAGAAATCGAGCCAACAGGGTGTTAGGATTTATTACCAGTAGTGTTAAAAGTAGAAGTGCTGAGGTTATTCTAAAGCTATATTTGGCTCTAGTCAGACCTCACCTAGACTATGCGGTTCAGTTTTGGTCTCCGTATTACAGGATGGATATTGCCTTGTTAGAATCAGTGCAGAGAAGGATGACCAAAATGATTCATGGAATGCGTAACTTTAGTTATGAAAAGAGATTGAAACTATTATATTTACACTCACTCGAGAGGCGTAGAGTAAGGGGCGATCTGATAGAAGTTTTTAAGTGGATAAAGGGATACAATATGGGCGATGTAGGAAAGTTCTTAAGGTTAGTAAGCAGGGTAGAAAAAGAAGTAACGGATTCAAGCTGGAAAAGCGTAGATTTAAAAAGGAAATTGGAGAAACTGGTTCACAAATAGGGTGGTGAATGATTGGAATGGACTAAGTCGTCAGGTGGTCAATTCGGAGTCTATTGGGGTCTTTAAAAGGAGTCTGGATAAATTCATGGATGGGGAAGAGAGGTGGATATAGGTAGAGTTAAGTAACAGGAACTACCTCGTGTAGGTCTCACGGCCTCTTGTAGCTTCCTTACTTTTTTATATTCTTAACTGTAACAAGCTCGTACCCATCAGAGCCCGCACCGACCGTTACAACCACAGCGCTGTCCCCACTCTACTGTGACTCTAGTCAGGCCCCATTAATGACCTTAATCCCTTACCTTGTCCTGTTACGCTAGTCATTTCATTCTGTATACCTTGTTTATTGAGTATTTCCCCGCTATTTTATTTAACTTTTTCCCTCAGGATTGGTGTTTCTTTTACTATTTTTAACTTGCATCTATAATGTACATTTTCAGCCATGGTGACTTTTGTGTAAAGTATTAATAACAATATTTAATACAAGTCTGTATTGATGCTAAAATTGTAATATACCTATGGCGTCTGGGGGAACATAAGTGCAGTGGCGACTTAAGTGTAGTATACTGTATATGTTCCCATAGGACTATGGTCTATGGGAACTCATCCGGTAGAGTTAGAATTTTGAAAATTACAGCATTACAGTGTGGTGTATACTCCTAAAAAGGGTCACCAGTAGCAGCCAAAGTCACTAGTAAAATAATCTGACAGGAACGCAAAAGTAGACTTCTTCAGAATTCTCAGGCGCCTTAGTGGCCACTTATTTTAAGAGCTTTTATGTATTTTGAATTACTATTTTTGATAGATAATTTATTTTTTGTTTATTTAAGAAAACGATAAAGGCAGTATGTATCCTAGCATCATAGGTTAATGGAAAAAACGATACCCAAGTAACCCCAAAAACCCTTTGCGTGAAGTGATGCAAGACATGCCTGCAGCTGATCAACACATAAAATTTAATACACCCCCAGGTAAACTAAAACTGAATCCCGCGCCCCCCTTGCACCCCCGTAGCCTAAATTTGCCGGAATGAGTATGACATGAGAAAATTTATATGTAGCTGTTGTTTGCAAATATAACATCAGGCAGGACAGTGTGAAATATCTTTGGCAGCAAATTTTTACTGGAAGAGACACCTTCACGCAAGAAACACGGGGTGCGAGGAACGCTCGATCAAAGTGCGGCGTGATGCATTTACTCGTGCAGTGTGTACAGCCTCGAGTGCTGGCGTGCCTCTCAGGTGTATAATGGTTGGTGGGACCATCCAGCAAGTCAACAAATAAGTAGATTTAATGGAAATATTACATGGAAGTATTTTTTAACATACACTCTTTTCTTTCATATAAAAACAAAGCACATTTTCATTCAGGGGGGAATGGCCAGGAAATCAACGTTGCAGTGGTACAGGTGGAAACAGAAACCAGAGGGGGTGACCCGGCAATCCTGGCATGTAGGAGACTGGGGGAGAAGTTACTCTATAAAGCAAGAAAGGCACCTTTGGGAAATCAACGGAAGGAACAGGGAACTGGGAGAACCAGAATTGTAGCTGCAGGGTAGGCGAGAAAGAAACCGTGAGAACATGTCATTGTGGAATGCAACCCCGTATAGGAGTGGAGTCAGAGGGAAAAGTTTATAGCGTCAATAGTAACAGTCCTAGGCAGAGAGGAGTGGGACAGGAGACTAGAGCAGAAAGACGGGGCCCTGTGTACAGTGTTAGGGCTGTATGGGGACAGAAAGGAAACTGAAAGTATTGTAAACCTCACCAAAGTGTTCCTAACGCAGTGTTGGGAGATAAGAACACAAAATAGAAACTGATCAAAATGTCTTTCCCAGGTGAAATAAACAGGGGAAGAGTTAACGAGTTTTGTTAACGAAGGAGTCGAACTGGAAGAGCGATACTAAGCGACTAAGGTCACAAGAAGAAGAAGAAGAAGGAATAAATGCACATAATATGTTCATGCTGCAAAAGAAAAACGATAATTCTTATGGAGAAAAAACAGAAAATACATATACTTGAATAATTTTAAATTAATCTACTATCCATTTCAGACCCCATAGGGCATCGTTTTTCGCAAATATCTTCTAAACAAAAGTCGGATCAATATGACAGTTTGGCACAGCTTGTCTGACACCGTCCCCTAATTTATGGCAGTAGAGTGCATTGCCAAGTGTGTTTAAGGAAGGAGTTTACTCTTGGCTTTGACGGCGAAGTTGGCAAGAGCCGAGTACATATTCGGACATAGTGCGGTATGTAATGTTAGGAAAAGGGCTCCCGTAGGATTTTTGTGCTAAAATTGATTTTTTTGCAGTTCTGGCTTCTATAGGTATCAGATTAACAGAAAAAGATGGGGTCCCAATTTTCAGACCCCTTACCCCCCTTTTGGGGGTCACTTCCCTTTTGGGGCCCCCCGGCACTGACCATGCACCTATCGCCGCCAATAATTGACCGATTTTCATAATTTGAGTATCCTTTTGTAGGTTTTCAGGTATGCCGAGTCGATTTATAGCACTCAAAAAGCAACCGGAAGTGTCCTTATAGCACTTCCGGTTCAGATTTAGCATGATATTCTGCATTATGCAGAAAAGGGTCAGAAGCGATTCGAGGAGTTCGTTTGTGAACGTCTGACTACCACATCAAATCTCTCGGTTTGGGACAAGATGAAGAAGCTCAAGTTGAAGGCATTCTCAAGTTGGATGGATAAATCAAAAGTACGCATTGGAGATAAAGTCATCAAATTGCGTGAGGATCGTAATTTACTGGGCAGATTTCTCATTGTTCAGGGAAGCCGACCAGGTCTAGTGCCAAAATTCGAGGAAATAATTGGCAAGTACGAGATGTCAACAGTGCCCCACTCTCTGTGTGCTGTTGATAGATCTTTGTACATCCCAACTGACAAGGCCAGTCTGATGCATGCAGTTGAAGATGCCACGGTTGAATCCCTCGGTATTGTTCTCATCAGACAAGGGTANCCCCTACAAAAAAATCCTAAAAAGGGACCTTTTAATCGGGGCATTTCCCTTATATTGTGCTCCCCCCCAAAAACTCCGGTTTCCACCTTGTCCCCAAGCTTGTTGGCTATAAGAAGAAGATAGGAGGTTGAGCCTTTATTCTAAAGATGACAAAACTCTACAGACCTAACCTAGCACCCCCCTCGAGCCCATCGGGCTGTCCACTAACCTAACCTAACCTAACCCTACTGGACTTAGTTTTTCTCAAGAACCTGAAATTTAATATCGGCCATGTAGGCAAAGTAAGGATCGGCACTCATTAAAATCTAAACAGATGTGTTAAGGACAGTAAGTATAACACATAGAGCCAACATTTGGGTCAGCTTACCGTGGAGCCCTTGTTCTTAAGATTTTCCCTCAACGCAATGCTAGTCATTTCCACAATACCTATCAGCACCTCTACCTACACATTAATTTTGTTCATGTCCGTCAACAGTAATGGCATGCATACTTAAGATATCTTGCAATGTTTTGTGGTGGAATTCGGATGATGGTGAAGGTTTATGGTACTCTCGTCCCCGTCGGCGAGAGTTCCAACATTTTCACGTTCTCAACAAGTGTGAGAGATCTCTAAGAACCAAAATTGGAGCATAATGAATCAGCGAAAGCGTTTCCGGTCTGCTTTTGATAGCATGATTAGTAAATTAGAAAAAAAAACGTCTGTGTTAATGTTAAAAGACTCGAGAAAGTTATTTCACCAGACGACGTTCTCCTATCACCATGTCATTCCATTTTAGCTCTATTAGTGTGGTCCGATAGTTAAGCCCGTGCTACTAAATGTACAAATGAGGCTAATTTGTGCCATATAATCAGCGAAATTCAGCAAAAACTACTACGTCGCTGCTAGGGACTATCGTCAGCCTGATAAGACATGATCATTCTTTCACCTGTTTTAAAGTTGTCCTGTGGTGTCATTAACCTTGTATATTCTTGTTCGTGGTCTTAAGGTATGTCCATGCTTCTGAATGTACATCTATGTGTTTACTTGTGTTCTGTTATCTGTAATTACAGTATTTCTACGACGATACTCAGTCTGAGAATCTCTGCCCGTCCCGCCATATTTGTTGTTATCTCTGACGTCACGGCACCAAGCGGCAAGAAGCCGTGGTAAGCGAGCCCTGGCTCTCGCTTCTTCCAGCTTCTTCCGGCTTGACCAGCTGGGCCAATCCGTAAGAAGCCGGCTTCTTAAAAGTGCCCCGCCATAACAGAAAACGCAAGCTGCAAGAAGCCGGCTTCTTACGGCTTCTTCACCAAAATTCGCCTTATATACTATCCTTGATCACCACCCAGCCCGAGTCTATCAGCCAATCAGCGACGTCCTTACAAACTCGTCTAGGCAGCGAGCAGCTACCAAGAATCCAGCTTAAGTGAATAGACTATACACACTACTATTATCTAAGAACCCTTGTTTTCGTTGTTTGCGTAACCTGCACAAAATTATTGTTACAACGTGTAATAATTGCAACTGGCATCACTTTCAGTACTCCTACGAGTCTGGCAACTGAACACTCGCTCAACGCCCTTGCGAGATATGGTAACTCTTTCCTCTTCCTCACAATTTCCGCCACTCACAACAAAATGCTAGAAAGCCCGCGAAAACCCTTGGTGCCGGAGCCAGTAATATGGCTCCAAAAACTGTGACGTATTTTCTAGCCACTCACCTCACAATAAACCCCGTGACGTCACTGAAGCAACGAATCACAGAGCAGACTGCTCTGACGTCACCACCTTTAGGCGCTCACCGCACCCTATCTCCCCTCGATCACATAGGATCACAAGGGAAGGAAAAATTTTCACTAATCACTTCTACCACTTCCTACCTGCTTATAAAACTGGATACTAGTACTCACATTAGCACAGGTACTTAGCTGTCATTGAAGTACACTTAGGGATGAAGAAATTCCTGGGGTGAGAAGATTCTGATGAAGGAGAGAATGCGACGAGATTCCCCGCTTGCAGTCACGGTCCCACGAAACGTCCACTTGTAGATGTGTGGAGAAATAATCCACTTGGAGACGTGTGGAGCAGCAAGCGTAGTAATCCTCTGAAGACGTGCAGATATTGAAGACGTGTAGAGACAGCTAGGTGTAGTAATCCTCTGAAGTCGTGCAAAGATTGACGTGAAGACACTCAACAGCTCACACAAACTGTCTTCCCGCCATTTCTCACTTCACCACTGCCTGGCGTGACAAAGTCCTTTACCGTCCACAAAAACAGCTTAACGAGGCAGAAGACACTGTAGGACACACTGCTCACTGTCACTAAGCTCCAACCAACACTTTAGGCACTTGGAACCTCTCAAGAAGCGTGGAAGAATTAGGTGGCCGGGTTTTCGCGCTCAAACACAAGGAGCTGCCCGCCAACCGGCTTTTTTTTTCTCAGTCTTTTTCTTATTTACCCACTTCGGAAGACGTAGGCTTGTTTTACGCTGCCACCACGTATACTGGGGGCCACTAGGACCTCCCTATATGCAGTTGCAATAAGGTGGATGGAGGCACTGGTGTTTGTTAGGTAGTATTATTCACAGTGACACGACAAGTCTGTTGCGTGCCCGGGTCCCCAGTACACTAACCGTTAACACAGAGGCCGCGGGAACACTCTCTGTCTCCCCCGCCATTACAACTCAGTTACCAATTAGGGTTTAACATTTGCTTATAACGTCCTTAATGATAAGTCTACACAACATGTGTTAATTACACTAACACAAGCTGTGCAAACAGGGGCGGGGGGTGGGGGGGGTGGTAAGGTGGTCGTCCAAGACTATTCCCGCTTCAAAGGAGAAACAAAGTAAACAACATGAGCTATAAAAGGAAATTGAGAGAGAAATAAAAGCCAAATAGGGGACTGAATGCGATCAAGCGTGTGACAGACAGACAGACTCACAGACAGACAGACAGGGAGGGAGGCAGACAGACAGATACATAGACAGACAGACAGGGAGGCAGACAGACAGATAGACAGACAGACATGGAGGCAGAAAGACAGACAAACAGGGAGGCAGACAGACAGACAGATAGACAGACAGACATGGAGGCAGAGAGACAGATAGACAGGGAGGCAGAGAGACAGACAGGGAGACAAACAGACAGACAGACACACAGACACACAGACAGAGGAAATTTCCAAATGCACAAAGCCAAAAACACAGCTGTGAGAGAAATTTAGGTTGAATAAGACAAGAAAGATGATGATGAAGAACAGGAAGAGAATAAGACAAAGAAGAAAAGAAGAAGCGGAATGAGAAGTGGAAAGAGAAGAAGAGGGAAACAAAGAGTAAGAAGAAGAGTGAGAAAAAGAAGATAACGAGGAAGAAGAGGAAGGAGACGTGGAAAAAGAAGAAGAGGGATAAAATAGAGTAAGAAGAAAACGAGGAAGAAAAATATGAAGAAGTAAGCAGTAAGAAAAGTACCAAAAGATCGAAAATTAAGGCGTAGCATAGACCACTGTAAATATAGTGGTCTATGGGCGCAGTAAAAGTGTAGGGAAGCAAGAAGCTCAGAACTAAGTTGGCCCACCCCCACTTTATATATTTGCTTACTGTCTTCTTTATAGGGAACAAGCGGCCATTATGTTACTTTTTTTTATTATTTGCCCTTGGCCAGTCCTTTGTGATGCATAAACAAGCGTGGTGGTGGGTCGCCGGGCTGCTTGAGGGCGGGGAGGCCTAACGAGGATCCAGGGAGACACGTACGGTTCCTGAACACGGCTGACTGCCTCCTGATGTCCTGGTAAAGATGGGGAAGAAGGAACATACATCATAGTGCGGTATGTAATGTTAGGAAAAGGGCTCCCGTAGGATTTTTGTGCTAAATTGATTTTTTTGCAGTTTCTGGCTTCTATAGGTATCAGATTAACAGAAAAAGATGGGGTCCCAATTTTCAGACCCCTTACCCCCCTTTTGGGGGTCACTTCCCTTTTGGGGCCCCCCGGCACTGACCATGCACCTATCTCCGCCAATAATTGACCGATTTTCATAATTTGAGTATCCTTTTGTAGGTTTTCAGGTATGCCGAGTCGGTCTATAGCACTCAAAAAGCAACCGGAAGTGTCCTTATAGCACTTCCGGTTCAGATTTAGCACTTCCGGTTCAGAGTATAGGGTCTAACTCCATTTTTTCTTTTTCAGGCATGTTGAAGAAGCAGTTTTGAGCTCAGTCAGATATACCCTGTGAACTGAGATCGTGGTAGTATCGCCAATATGTCGGAGGAGGACGGAGTTTGCGTGATCTGTAAAGAAGGTGCCACATCAAAGAAGCGATTGGTGAACAATCCGGTCATGACAGATGAAATTTTACAACACAGTCAAGAGAGAGTGTCTCATGGTGATACTGAAAGTGACATTCATAGACTACTAAACTACTTGTCAGGTTTAAATGAAGGAGAACTCAAGTACGTTCGGTATCATAGTGAATGTCGGAAACCTATCGTCAACAAGAACAAGATTGAACGTCTTAGGAAGAGATCCCGAACCAATTCACCTGTCTGCGCTCCACGAGGACCGGGGCGACCTTCAAGTGCTGTGGGATCTGTTCGGCCAAAGCGGTCAAAGACTATTCCAAAGGAACAAGTGTGTCTATTTTCCAACTGTGACTTCTGTCCCAAGAATGACTCAGAGCCACTGCACCGTGTTCTTACTGACTCAATGGGTAAAACACTCCTACAGATCAAGCAGAAAACCCCAGATGACCATGTTAGAGTTTCAGTAGCGGACCTTGAAGAACCCGGCGACGCATCGCTCTTGAAAAGCACTATCATCGGACATGTTTGCGCTCTGCACAGCGAATATCAACGAGGACAGATCACAGTAATGTGCCACTCATTCGCTCAGTATGTGATGCACAATTGGTCCTCGCTATTCAAAACACCTTGAGTGACGAGGATGTTACACTGAGCATGGCTGAGGTAAATGATGCCTACTTGTCAATTTTGAAAAGATACCGTGTGGTGTAAATGAGAGTGAAACTATCGGAAAACCTCAAAAGACTCATCAGCGAGCGCCTTCCAGAAGTGAAGTTTGTCACATCACTAAGACGGAATGAGCCTGACCGTCTTGTGCTCTCCACTGCAGTCACGATGGCCATGGATTATAGGTCCTCAATGATGAATGATGATGAGATAGTTGGTCACCTGAAGAATGTCGCCAACCTTCTGCGAGAAGAGATGCTGCAACAACGCAGTTGGTCGTTTACAGGCAGCTTCAGTAATTTTGAAAATCCGTCTTTACTCCAGTTCTTCATGAGTCACCTCCTCTTTGGTAGCCATGTTGTCAAAGTGTCCGGAATACGAGACCAGGAGGTGGACAAAAACTGTCGACGTTTTCATGCCAGTTCCTTGTCCAAATACTCGGACTGATCGCCAGGTGAAACATCAGACAAAGAAAGACAGTGCCTTCCGACAAACGTCCAGACCCCTCTGTCATCGGTCTTCCCCTTGCTGTTCATTCTAGAGTGCGTGACAAGAATCTTGTTGAAAACCTCTCAGCTGTGTATATTGGAAGTGACTACCTTCACATTATTGACTTAGAGAAACGAGTTGAGCAGAGTGTTCTCCAGCGGATGAAGGAGGCTGGTGGATTTTGTCTCCCAAACTTTGTCAAGAAAGGCCTGAACACATGGTTTGCGATCGATAATATTGACCTCCTGGAAGACACACCGACGGGGCAAGGAACCTTCCATGGCACAGTGGTTGTCATGTTCCAGCAAGATAAAGATGGAGAGTTCATGAACCGACCACTTGAAATACCAGAAAAGCTTCTCTCACAAAAGCCTCTGGCCTTTGACGTGAACATGGTGCAAGAACCAGTCATCAAAACCACTCCATTGAGATTACCGGTCTATGAAATGGGAGAGGAAGAATATTCTGAGCAAAGACTTCACTCACACCTGGGCACTTGCAAACTACCTTGGAACTGATGATGGCACGGATATGATTGTGGATTTCACTGAAACTGAGTCAGCGAAGGAACAAACACAGGACAGTGACATGCAAAGGAATCAGGAAGAGTGCCCCCATGAGAGCACTCCAGTCGACGCTATACTATCAGTCAAGGAACAAGCAAACCAACCAGGGAAATTGGTCAAGAAAGATGTGATGCCAACTTGGGCTGCTACCAAATCTCTGCTGTTAATCCCAGTCATCCGACAGCCCAACACGCACGAATGTAGAGGTGATCGCTCCATTATTCAAGACCACACCCACTGACTATGGGACTCTGTACACTGTTTTTTCGGTTTAGCCCAGGGAATCTCTGCCACTGTCATTGGTCCCACAGAGAAAAACTTTGATAACACTGGACCTGGACCTATATTCACGTGCTTTGAAAATTCAGCAGTCAGTTGGGGACACCAATTGGATCCTAAGGGCAGGAGCTCTCCATATTGCATTTGCTGCTTTACATGCTCTCGGGAAAACGATAGATGGCAGTGGTCCTGGATATATGTGCCATTGAAAGTGGTGCATACACATCAGCAGCCCTTCGTGGATCTTCTGTGGCAAAGCATACAAAAGAGGCATCGAATACCACATCACAATCAGTCTAGCAATTATGATGATGCGGTTTGATGTCTATTATCCACTCTTTCAAAAGGCCCAGTTAGTGTCCGGTGCAATGCTTTCAAGGACAAGCTTCATTCACGTAACCCCGATATGACTGAAGACTATGAATATGTCAGATCATGGTACGTCTGGAAATGTGAAGCCACTGGAGGAGGATGAAAACATTGGAGAGTTTTTTGCAGAATTCCTTTCAGCATACCTCGATCAAGTGGAAAGCCTTCTTCATTTCGTCAGCTCTTGCCGCTCAGGGACTGGCAGAGTTATCTTGCTTCCTTGGAGAACCTGATCAAGTATTTCTTCGCACGGGATCTTCTAAATTACGTTCGGACTGATGCCTGTCCATCTTGCACAAATAAATGCGCTGGAAGATAATGAGCCTGAAACATGGAATGCATTGATGTCCGGTGACTTTGTTGTTGCAAAATCAGAGATACCCTTCACGAATCTCGCCACAGATCAGGCACTCGAACAGGAAATCAAGAAACTAAAGGGACACGGTGATATGGTAGGACTCAGCAGAGATGAAGCTGCTCTCAATCGACTCGTCACCACTACACCTTGCCTTGCCCGTATCGTTGACGAGTATCTTGAGAGCTTCCCAAAAGTTTCCAGGTCATCCGAACGCACAGAGCATACCAGCTGTCTGGACAGATTGCACTGAGGTCAAGAGAGAATGCCATAAGATCCGTCAATCAATAGGTTGCACTGCACAGACAACCCCTTCAGAGTGAAGACACCATTGAAAAGTTTAGTTTCATCAGCTCTTGTGCCAGAGGTAGCAAAGCATGATATTCTGCATTATGCAGAAAGGGTCAGAAGCGATTCGAGGAGTTCGTTTGTGAACGTCTGACTACCACATCAAATCTCTTGGTTTTGGGACAAGATGAAGAAGCTCAAGTTGAAGGCATTCTCAAGTTGGATGGATAAATCAAAAGTACGCATTGGAGATAAAGTCATCAAATTGCGTGAGGATCGTAATTTACTGGCAGATTTCTCATTGTTCAGGGAAGCCGACCAGGTCTAGTGCCCAAAATTCGAGGAAATAATTGGCAAGTACGAGATGTCAACAGTGCCCCGCTCTCTGTGTGCTGTTGATAAATCTTTGTACATCCCAACTGACAAGGCCAGTCCTGATGCATGCAGTTGAAGATGCCACGGTTGAATCCCTTGATGTTCCTCCAGTACCAGACATAGGCAGGAAGATCCTCCAGTTAAAGTTCTCATCATTGATGCAATGGTGTACTTCAGAGTATGACAAAGACGCCAAATATGCTGAAGATTTCACACCTTCAGGATGCATTCACAACAACGCATAGAGACAACGATGACAAGCTATGATGAGGGGCGTGTTGTGTTTGATCGATACTTGGATTTGTTGTTGAAAACAAGACCCGGCAGAAGCGATCAACCACATCCATTGAGTACGAAGTTTCATCCCGAAATGAAGCTCACCATGTCCATTAAGGAGTTACTTTCAGCATCAAAAACAAGCGGAAGCTCACATGCTTGTTTGGCCAAGGACTGCTTGACTATTTCGCAAGCAAGATTCATTCGTGCTCGTTGTCGTGTACGATGATCATATCAAGGGACTAGGTTTTGAGTATGCTCATACACATGAAGAGCTGACACATTGATTCCAAACCAAGTACTTGCCTCTACAGCCTGTGGTGCTGCCAGAAAGATCTGCGTATGGTCGCCCGACACTGACGTACTCCTGCTCCTTCTTGATCTTATCGCCTCCAGACAGATAGCATCTACTATATCCTTGAAGTTTCATACAGGCAAAGGAAAGAAGAAACAGGAAATAGACATCTTTGAAAGAGTGCAGGTTATTGGCCGTCGCAAATGTCAAGGACTTCTTGGACTCCACAACTTCTCAGGTGCTGATTGGGGAGGCAGATTCATAGGAATTTCAAAGAAATCATGGGTAGATGCATACCTAAAGCTTGATGATGATGACCCTGCCATTGACTGCTTCAAAGCCTTAGGGTGCATTTCTATTCCTGCCGAGTTGGTCAATGACGAGCTTCCCACGCAGGTGAAAGCGTTGGAGACTTTTGTGTGTCATGTCTACAGTTCAAAAGGTCCAGCAACCCTACCATCACAGAGGTGGGAGCTGTTTCAGTCAAAGAACTTGGAAGGGGAAATGCTTCCACCAACTCGTGCTGCATTGCTTCCCCATATCATGCGTGCAAACTACATGACAATGCGGGACAAGTCATACCCTGAAAATTGTCAACCCTTCCTGCAATTGAAAAAAATGGATGGAAATTGGAGAAAGGCGTGTATGTTCCACTGACATGTCTTGCCCTGCCTGCCCCACAAGCTGTAGTTGAACTCGTCAAATGTGGCTGCAAAGTAGGATGCAAGGGAAATAGGTGTAGCTGCTTGAAGAATGGCCTGCCCTGTACTCCTCTCTGTAAATGCTATGGCAGTGATTGCGCAAACGCTATTCGGGAGGACATTTCAAATATGGACATTGATGAATAACTGATTGATTTTACGTCCGATTTTGACAGTATCGCAAAATCGGACGTATCGCTAAATACTAACGCGCTTTGGGTGGATGGTTGGGCGCAGGGGTGGTAACTCCGCCAGTGGAACTCCACTGTCTGTCTTAAGCCAGAATAAAGGAGGAAAGACAACCCTGTTAACATTATTTAAGTATGCCTAGCATAAAACGTGGCATGGAAAAGTAGCTTAGACGGCTTTCGTAATAGAAGCGGGTGAGAAAACAACGAAAATAAAGAGGTTTCGGTTATACCAAATCTGGACGTGATAGAGAAATTTAGATATCAGATCTGACATCAGCATCAGCAATTTAGTAGAATCAGTAGTTCACGTGTCTGTAACAAAGAAAATGTTGAAATTTGTTGCTTAGTGATACCAGAGACCAATCCTGGGGGTGCCAAAAGAGGAATGACCCCCCAGAAAGGGGGGTGAGGGGTCTGAAAATTGGGACCCCATCTTTTCTGTTAATCTGATACTATAGAAGCCAGAACTGCAAAAAAATCAATTTTAGCACAAAAATCCTACGGGAATACATGGCATACCACACTATCACATCACGGGCGGCACATTATCATTTTTCTCCGCTTCGACGAGAGAGAGAGAGAGAGAGAGAGAGAGAGAGAGAGAGAGAGAGAGAGAGAGAGAGAGAGAGAAGAGAGAGAGAGAGAGAGAGAGAAGAGAGAGAGAGAGAGAGAGGGGGGAGTGAGTGAGTGAGTGATGAGTGAGTGAGTGAGTGAGTGAGTGTTTTTCTCCCCCTCTTTCTTTAGTTTGCTGATGTTTTTAAAGGTGAATGCTTGTGTCAGAGTAATTTTAAGATGTGTACTCTCTCAATAGAAGTTTTGAAAAGAGTGTAAATATACGTAAAGATCAATATCAATCAATCATTGGGGGCATACGCCGGGGGCGCGTCGCCTCGCCCACCCTACGACGCCACTCCCGGGGGTCACCACGCGCGAGTTCCCATGCAGGCTCCTTTCCCATACCAAGCAGCTCTCGACAAGAAACATCAACTGGCCCCAGCCACGAGCCTTGTGGGCGCCCCCCTTGGCCTCCCTCCACGCCTGATTGTCTCTTACAGATACAACCCGATGGGAGGATCGGTTTCAGGGTAGCGTGCCACATGCCCATATAGCCGAAGTTGGCGCTGACGGACTATGCAGGTAATAGGCCTCGATTGAGTCTCACGGTGCAATCGCTGATTTGACACGTAATCATCCCAGCGATACCCCATGATTCTGCGAAGAAACTTATCACCAAAGGCATTGATTTCGTCTCTTCAAGTCACTATTTAGTGTCCATGTCTCACAACCATAGAGTAAGACAGGGATCACAAGCGACTTGAAGAACCGGATCTTTGTCCTCCTGCACAGGTACTGACAACGCCAAATACTCCCGCTGAGCGAGTCCATAACACCGTGAGCTATGCCAATCCGCCGTAAGACTTCTTGACGTGACCCGCCGTCATTATGGACTGCGCTACCAAGGTATGTAAACTTTCCAAGATCTCATGTCCTCGCCACACAAAGATCAATAGGCTTAGCATATATCGATCACTGTGTGTGTGTGTGAGTGTGAGTGTGAGTGTGTGTGTGAGAAGAAGAGAGAGAGAAAAAAAAAAAAAAGAGAGAGAGAGAGAGAGAGAGAGAGAGAGAGAGAGGAGGAGAAGAGAGAGAGAGAGAGAGAGAGAGAGAGAGAGAGAGAGAGAGTCTGTGGTGGGGAAGTGTTCGAGAGGATCGTGGCAGAGGTAACTGTCGTCATCTCAGCGACAACTCCCCTTCGGACAACAGTTTGGTTCAGACCTGACGTCACCTCTGACCTCTGATGCTTCTAACCGAAACTGCAGGACGCCCTGGATGACGGCCGGACACTGTCG
>JACEEZ010008153.1:0-44601 GCA_016584305.1 Chionoecetes opilio
TTTCAGCACATTTTTAAAAATAGAACCCTTTTTTAACTAAGGTTAATAAACAATGCAAATTAATGTGTAACCACAAATTTACATCATCACAAGGTCATTGAACATACTTGTAAAGTAAGAATATACACAGTACAAGATCTTAAAAGCGTTGAGAGTACGCTTTTCTTTTAAATATTTGGTCTGGATTTTCACGATACAACATCCAACAATGGTCAGCCATCATGCTTTCGTTCCAAAATCCTTGGTAGCGAACTTCCATAGTCTGAATGTCTTGGTGAAAGCGTTCCCCTTGCTCGTCACTCACTGCACCAAGGTTTTCGGGAAAGAAATCTAAATGGGAATGCAGGAAGTGCATTTTTAAAGACATTCGACACTCCATTTCTTTATAAGCATCGAGGAGTTTCTCAACTCCATCCTTATATGCATGAGACTTGTTATTCCCCAGAAAGTTTGCGCAAATCCATTTGAAAGCCAGCCAAGCTGTCAATTCCAGCGGACTGAGGGCCCGTTGAAATTCCATATCCATTAAAACCTCCCTGATTTGTGGCCCAACAAAAATTCCCCCCTTCAATTTTGCTGCACTAACTTTCGGAAATTTCTTAGAAAGGTATTGGAACCCTTGTGAATTGACTTTACCCATTGCTTTAACAAAATTCTTCATTAAACCAAGTTTAATGTGGAGAGGTGGTAGGAAGATCTTTTGGGGATCAACTAAAGGGACAGACTGGACACTGCTTGTTCCTGGGACAAATGTGGACCTTTGTGGCCAGTCACGTTTGTTGTAGTGTTCCGTTGTGGCACGACTGTCCCACAGGCAAAGGAAACAACAATATTTTGTAAATCCTGCTTGTATACCTATATATATATAAATATATAATATATATATATATATAATATATATATACCTATCTATATATATATAAATTTTCATTTTATCTATACCCCTCTCCACCATTTCCCTAGTTATCACAATATCTCTGAGTTTCTCCTCATCGCTTCCTTTGAACATCTGTTAACTATTAGGTATCGTCTGTGTATCCTCCTCCGTATAAACACTTAGGAAATAATCATTTAGACTTTTACACATATCCTCATTCGTATTTAAGACCTCACCCTGTCCTGACCTTAACGGCCCCAACTAATTCCCTTGTCTTGGTTTTTATAACCGGATGGGGAACCCCTTTTGGGTTTTCACTTTTCGCCTTTTCCTGCTACTTTAATCTCAAAAATTGTTTTTTGGCAACTCAAAGTTAATTTTTTTCGCTTCCTTGCCTTCCCGTTATACGGTCTTTGCTTACCAATCCTCCCCGGGAACCTTAAAAAAATGTTTTTTTTTATTTCCAAGTTGTTTTTAAATTAGTGGTCATCTATTTTGGTTTCACTCTTTCGGGACCTTTTTTCCCTAAAAGGGAATATTTTTTTTCTGTCCGTAAATTAAATTCCCTTACAAATGAGGTATAATCCTCCTAAAACCCCTCCCTTTCCTTTCCCTTTTCCCTAACCTTTTAAAATTACCTCCTCCCCCCGACCTACTTCCCTGCCTAACCGCTCTAATTAAACCTTTTCAGCCCCGACCTCACTACCATATATAACCGCCCCAATTACCCCCATTTTCCCTTTCCAAATTTCCTTTCATAATTGGCCTTTCCAGCTGCAACGCCCTGTCCTTATTTGGGGAAAAAAATTTTTCCCCTCCACCCCAAACCACCTCTTTTAAAAAACCCCCAGGTGTCCTTCTTAACCCTGCTTAATTTGGCCCCTTTCTAAAATTAGGTTTTTTCGATCTTATTGCCACTTTTTTTCCAACTTCCCATTTTAAGCAAAATTTTCTGATCTTTTAATGGTCGAAAATTACCCAAAATTTCCCCCCGCCCTCCACATTTGAAACCCAAAATTTCCGTCTTTTTTTTGCCAGCAATGATCTAGAATATTTTTTTACTCTATTAGGCTCCTTGATTGGGGGGGACTTGGGAAAAGGTTATCCGTGGATTAATTTAAAAAATTCTTTGCGTCGCTGTCACCTTGATTAAATCCCAGCCCTATATTCCTAAGATTAAAATCTCCCCCCACGCATAGTCGATTAAAATCTGCGGGCCTTGTTATTTTTTCCCCAAATAGGGCTAAAATCCTCTTACAAATTTTGGGGAGGCCATACTTTACACCCAAAACCATTTTCTCAGTTCCCTCCGAAACCCTCTCCCCATATATACTAAATGCTGCCCATCTGTTTTTTAAAAATTTTTATTAACAAAACCCACTGAAATGCATCTCTTGCAAAAAAAGCGCAACTCCTCCCCCTTTGGGCCTCCAAATCGCCCCTTGTGAAATAACCTAAAACCCGGGTTCCCAAATTTCCCGGGGATAAAAAACCCTTTCCTGAAAATTAATCCAACCTTTGTTTCTGTTAAATGCTTTTTATATAAAAAACCTTTCGGGGGGCCTTTTTAAATTCCCTCCGGGAAATTTACTTTTTTAAAAATACTCCTCCCCGGGGTTTGTATAGTGGACCTTCAAGCAACTCCTCTTATTTTTTTTCCTTTTTCCCCCTTTTATCTTTAACTAAACCCCTCCTCTCCCTCTCTTCTTCAAAATCACTTTAGGCCCCCGCCTTCTGAAACTCCTTAGTGTCCAATTTTCCCCTTTACCCCGACCCCAGTGTCTACTCCCCCGGTTCTTTTATTTTAAAAAAAGCCTGCAGTGAAAATTACCCTCCCCTTCAAGGGATTCAGACAAGTCTGAATCCTTTTCCCTCAAAAATTTCCCCCCCACCCGGCGGTAGAGGTGGTTGTGCCCAAAAAAGGGGGTCCCAGCTGTCTCCAAAGGGCCCCCCCAAACCTTGTCTTTGAAAATAAAGGGCCAGCCGGCAATTAAAGGAAAATGGCCCTGGAGTACCCCCAAGTCTCAAAAAAGCGTTTTTTGGAAAGGGACACCACACACCACGGGGAAACCCCCCCTTTTCCCTAATTTCCCTAAAAGCTTCCTTGTACCGCCGTAGCAATTCCCACTTCTTACCCCCTTTCAACACCATTTCCCCCAGCACTCAGGCGCCGATGGGTTTTTTCCCCTTGACCCGCCATGCACTCAACTACCCTTATCACAAACATCCTACCCCTTTCCCCTGGGTAGCTCACCGACTTCATGCGCACCCCTTCCCTGTCACAAAACCCTTTCTATCGGTGTCTAACCTGACTTCCCCAACAAAAAGTTTTTAAACCTTTCGGGTGAGATGTTATCGTCCCCCCTTTCCCTTACCCCCGTATCTTCCCCCTTGCAGCCCCAGAGTACCTGAAATGCGTTCGTGCACAAAACTGGTTTGTTTCCCTTTTTTTTTGGGCTTGTCCCACCATGCTAACCCCCTTGCCATTATCCCCCCTTTGGGTAAATAGGGATTCTACAAAAAGGGGATATTTTACCGAAAAAAAGTCCCAAAGGAAAAAAAAAAGACGGCCTCTTACTGGGAAGGGAAATAAATGCTAGAATAAAAGGAAGTAAAACCCACGGGTTTCCCTGCCCCGCGTGTTTTGGGAGGTAAAAAAAAGTGTTAAAAGCGACGGAGGTGACACAGGGGTTTAAAGGGAATGTTTGGAAAAAAGGGCCTAGAGAATGAAAAAAAGACAACGCCCTTAAAAATGCGGGCCCGGGCCGGTTTCCCTGTTTTGTGTTTTTGGCGGGCTTTTTTGAGAAAAAATCTGATTGGCGGGGAACTTTTTTTTTTTACCCAATTTTGTTCCCCCCCCCCCGCTGGGGGAGGCTGTGACTCATTGTAGTCGCTAAGCCACCAGTTTACAGAAACCGAAACCGCCCCCTGCCATGTCTGTCTGTAACCCACAAAACCCCGGGGGTAGAAATGGGAGGGGTTTTGTTGAGCAAAACAACCCGTGGCCATTAACTCTCTTTGAATGTTTGCCCTGGGGCCATATTCCCCAAAGACGCAAAAACGTCCATGCTTAAAAAAATTGCAACTGTTAAAGCTGTTCGGTTTTAAAAGGGGGGAGATTGAGGGACTATTTTAAAAGATTAAAAAGGTTGTTTAAAAAAGGAAAAAACTGCCTATAGGGTGGTTGGGGAAACGAACCATACATAAAAATACTATAAATTGGATAAAATTTTATTTTCTGACTCAAAGAACAAAAAAGGGTATGGTAACAAAAAAAATTTAAGGCCTATAATAACCCCAAACCCGCTTGGGGGTGATATTGTTTGGGGGATGGGACAAGAGGGGGGTGAGTTTGTGGCATCTAAACCCCCGCGGGAAAGCGACTAGCGATCCAGAAAACCACACGTACGGTTTCCGTAGAAAGACTAAAGGGGTATGTCCTTGCCCTTTTCCTTTTTAAAACCCCGACCCCTTTGCCCCCAACCTAGCAGTAAAGGGTTTAAACCGGGTTTTAAAACCCGGGGGGGTTTTTGTGCCCCGCCCCCCGGGGGGGGTGGCTTCCCCCAAAACACAAAAGGGAAAGGGCGAGCTACAATAATATAGGGATATCAAGCAAAAAAGATCACAAGAAGAAGAAGAGCGCCCAATTATTTGAAAAAAATTTAAAACCCTAAATAAAAGGGAAGTAAAAAGCCACCGGCGTTTTTACCCGGGTATGGGGGGAAAAAAAGAAACAATTTTTTAAAGGGGAAGGGAGGTGCACCAGGGGAGGAAAGACTGAGGGAAATTTAAGCTGAAAATAGAAAATAAATACAACGACCTTGAAAATGGGGGCCGCAGCTGCTGCCTTGTTTGGGCTGACACTTTTGAGACAAATTCGGCGGGCTGACACATTTGTTTTTAAAAAAAATTGTGATTCCCCTGGCGAGGTTTGGGGTTGGACGTCTTTGCAGCCCGCCCACCAATCACTATTCCGGGCCCATGAAACCATTGCCTACTCCCCATTTCTCTTACCAAAATCCCCCACTAGCTCCGGGGTTTTAGAAAATAGAGGGATGTTGTTTTTTTTTTGAGCGAACAACAGGGGCCCCTTATCCTCTCGAAGCCCTGCCCTGGTGGGGCCAAAACAAAGCCCATGGCGGGGCGAACCCCCGGTATTTTACCCCGGGAAAGCGGGCCCACCCCCCCGCAAACCCTATACCCATTACTATGGGGGACAGGGGCTCGGGGAAAGGGGAAAACCGCCCTTTCGGCCTCGTCCGGGCCGGGACAAACCCACCCAATGCCAGCATCTCTCAATTGAAAAACTGAGCGCCTACCACTGGCCACTGGTACCGGAGGAACGCGCATACTCCACACAGTTTTAAATACTGGGCTTTCTCTGCCTTCTGTCTTTCTGTGGAAATGTATTTTCCCTTTTTCAACACGCTTATTTGGTTAAGATGATAAAAATTTCCTTTAACTTTTAAAAAACACTACCGTGAAAAACCCCAAATGTCCAGGGCAACGTTTTTTTCGGGTGTTTCAGACTTTTGGTGGCGTTTTAATACTTTCTTTCACCTCCATGATTTCAGGAAATTAATAGAAGGGGCCATCTGGAAGAGTCGTTCATGGTTTTTCCCTTTATGTGGTCTATTAGGGGGTATAAATGAACAAAAAAAAAAAAATATCAACCCAGTTTGGGGACCTACACTAAGACTCCAGCTAGTGTGTATATGTTCCCCAGTTCCTCCCCCCGTCGGGCGTCGCCCGGAAAAAAAAAGGGGAGCGAAAATTTTAAAAACCCTATATACTTGCAAAAAAAGCATTAAAAAAAACATGAAAAAGGGTGATTATTTCAGTCATTATAACTATTTTGTATCATCTTCAATTTGGCCCTATACAAATCCGTATTTATGCTATAATTCCCTAATATATGGTGCCTGGCGACCCTTAAATTTCACGTGGGGACTATAGTGTTTTCTACCGGGACGGGTACGTTTTTTCTTTCTTTGGGAAATACTTTCCCAAAACAAAATTGGAAAGGTGAAAAAATTTTAATTCTTGGGGGTCCCTTTTAAAAGACCCAGCGAATTTAAAAATTTTGGTATTTCGTCTTTTTGGGGGAAAAAGTCTTGGGAGGGGGTTTTTTGGGAAAAAGGGCACTGCAAAGGTAACCCTTTGGTAAGGGGATACTAGTTTAAATTTTTTTCCCCACTTGGCACCATCCATTCCACCCCATCAAAACCCCTTTTCATAATTTGCAACAAAATCCCAACACTCTAACAAAGCAAAAAGACCGCCTCAAAAACTGGGGTGGCTACAACAACCCCAATAAATTTTCCATGCGCATCAGCCGGGGAGCCTGTGGCGCAGGGAGCAGCTCAGTTCACAATTAAGAGAACTGAAAAATCGAGAAAACCCCGGGTCGCCCGGGTTTTTAAAATCAAAGGTTTGGGGCTCTGTGTTTTTTTTTCCGCGACTAATATTTTTATAAATCAATTTTGGGGATGAATATTAGCACCCTCTGAAAACTAAAAAAAAAACGTTTTCTTTTTTTTAGTAAGGGGATGCAGACAGCATTACAATTTTTAACGTTTCTATAAAAAGCAATTTAATGGCCCAATTTTCTCGCCTCGAGTAGCAAACTTAATATATTTTTTACCTGTTATTTTTGGGATGTAAAATTTGGGCGATGTTCACCCGTTTCTAAGACAGTACTCTCGGGGGTCTGGCCAAAAAGCTTGTCAAAATACAAAAGCAAAGCCTTTGGAAAAAAGAAGAATAAAGGAAAGCCGAAATGGGCTTTTTTGCTGGGGACAATGAGGTTATAATTGGGGGCAAAAGACGCCCGGCGGGGAAGGGGGGGCGGGGAGATTGGGGGCGGGGGGAAATTTTTTTTTAAAAAATTTCCAATTCACCGTTGACCATTGCACTTTCAGGCCCTTTTTTATCTGTTTATACACAAAAAAAAAACAGGGAAAAATATGAAAATGCCCAGGGATAGATAACTTCTAAACATACGTTATTTACTGAATAATTCATAGAGGGAACATTTACCTGCCTCCTCAAATTAAAACCCACTTGGTTTTTTTGGTTATAAAAACAAGTTTTACAGAATCAGGCTTTTATACAATTAAACCTATAGAAGAAAATCTTTCTTAAAATTAAAACTTTTGTGTTTTTTTTTGCAGTGGAATTAACCCCAAATTTTTTTCCCTTTTAAGTTACCAACCTTTTTACCCCAAAATTTTAGTTTAAAAATGCCAGGACCCTGGCCCTTTTTTGGGGGTTGCAGTTCTCTTATTGAGGTGGGTGGGTTCGAATCCCGGCCAGGGCGAGACAGATGGGCGGTCTCTTTACACCCGAGCCCCTGTCCACCCAGTAGTGAATGGGTACCTGGTGTTAGCCGGGGGTTGTGACTCGCTTCATGGGGTGAAGTACCGGTGCTCTGCTGAAGTGCATGAGGAAGCCACCACTCCGGACTGTCTGGAGTTAAATGGGAGGTATACTCCAGCATGTCAGTAAGTGAAACGTCCGCCATAACGCACACGTCCCTGCACAAGGGACATCTATCGCAATCCTGCGGTATCAGTAGAGGCCCCACGGTTGTAGTGCACACACACGGTGCCGGAACAACACTTTTACAAAAACTTCCACATTTCGGTAATACAAGTTTCCCCAAGTTTCTTTTATGCAATCAATAACAATTATTATTTAAGGCTAATTCTCTTTGGTTACAATTTTGAATGGTTCTCTTTGGTTACAATTTAGAATGGTTGGCTGTCACTAACATAGAAAACATATTCACAGCCTCTATGATTTGATAATTATTAATCCATTTTCCGTCCATTAATTGTACGTCTGATTCTGATGTGACAGTGGCATAGTTTTTCAACATGAAAACAATATGTTCTGATTAATATATTTTCTTGCGACGTGATTATTATTATTTTTTTGCATTTGTCATATAGGCCATATCCCTATTTACTATTTGTGTCTATTGCGCCTGTGGGCAGTGACCTCCAGGGCTGGGATGGTATCTCAGGCTCACTTGAGGGCTGTGATGGTTGGCCTCGCCTGTGGTGGTGTAGGAAGGATTTTTACAGTGACGCCTGTGATTAGAGGCTCATGGAGGCTGATTAAAGGCCCCCTGTGTCCTCCGATGCACTTGCAATCGAAGGTAGAGTTAATGGACAGTATGTGGGTGTTCTTAGGCCACTCGACGGTGCAGAAAGATCTTCTACCCCCCCCCCCCCCCCCCCAAGGTAGAACAAAATATGAGAGGTATAGCGACGCGATTTAGCGAGTGTGATGCAGTGTAAGATACGGCGGTGGGATTTAGTGACACGCAACGTAACTGCTGGACTGACTCCCTGTATTAAAATTATAAAAAAAAACTCCATCTTAACCAATAGCTCAAGCACTCAAAAGTGATGGATGTAAGAGGTGTGTGGCTTTGGGATTATGGCTCGCTCGAGGGAAAGGGGAAGAAGGGAACGGGAAAGCTGTAGGTGGAGGTGAAAATAGGTTGAGTACAGTGAAGGGTATTTTAAAGGGAAGGGGTTAGGAGAGTGTACATACTGCTGCTGCTGCTTATTTTTTTGACGTTATTTTTTTCTACCTACAAAACAGGTAGGATGGAAACGCTTTGGCCATCCACAAGTCTCATCCGTGACAGCCATCGTGGCGGCGGCTTGACGGCTAAACATGGGTAATGAGACACTGAGTTAAGCGAGGGGAATCCCAGGTCAATCCTTTCGTGGCGGTGTGACGATATAAAAGGTTGCCATTATAAAAGGTTGCCAGGCCCCTACTGCGCATGTGCGGAAAAGTGCAACCTTATTTATCGTTGTTACGGCGATATATTTGGTTGCCTGATAAATAGTGTCACCAAAACACAAGTATTTATTTTCTCAGGTAGGTCATTTATTTATACTAGTCAGTGATAACTTCGATCATAGACCACTGTGGTACAGATACAGTGGTATATATGCTTCTTTACATCTTATTTACCTTGTAGCTATGTGGCGATGAATGTGGTACCCTGATAAATAGTGTCACCAAAACACAAGTTATATTATTTTCTCATGTAGGTCATTTATTATACAATTGTATACATGTCAAAACAATTTCACCCAGGGAGCAGTGTTTCAGTGCGTATTTGTGCAGTGTAGCTACTCGGCCAAGGGTAGCTGGTCAGATCGCTACACCGGCATGCCTCCGACGTGGATGCCTGGCTTATTTGTTCTTATTACTATGGATATCCATTCTGTATTGCCTGTGCACTAATACAATATATAAGTAGTCAACCAGGAACATACTTTTCGATAATGACACACAGACGTTTGTATTCTTACTGTTAAATATGTCTTTTTCTGTGTCACCCTTCCAGCGCATGCCTCCGACGTGGATGCCTGGCTTATTTGTTCTTATTACTATGGAAATCCATTCTGTATTGCCTTGGCACTAATACAATATATAAAGTAGTCAACCAGAAACATACTTTGTCTGATACTGACACACAGACGTTGTATTCTTACGTTAATATGCCTTTTTCTGTGTCACCCTTCCGCGCATGCCTCCGACTGGATGGGTGAAAATGATATATTTACACATACTAACGCGTTGTGTTTGTACAAATACTTTAGCCCACCTGAACATACTGATTATCAATGTACGACCAAAGTTAAGCAGGAACGTTTTACTGTATTATTACAAACAGGAGGCACCAAACCTGCCATGGTGTCCATCGTCCCTTGCAGCTTGTGCCAGGTGGCACAAAACACCGTATCTGTTCCATATATTTCTAAAGCCACTGGGCTTGGTGTCTGGTATAGACAGCGAATGTTATAAGTCTTCTTCTTATGGACAGCCGTATAGTGTACGGACACTTATCATTTATGAATTTCTTAATGGTTATGATTTGTCTTTTCAAGAGTCAGCATCTGTCAATTATCTCCTGATACAAACTGCCTTGGCATATCAGTGAAGGCTCCAGTGAATGGTGCAAATCTAGGATGACTGCGGGCACCTCCTATCATCTAAATCCGGCTTTATTTATAGCTTTCACAGTTATCGCTACGTGTATCCTATATTTTTGTATATCTACTTATTTTACCCCGCTAAATAATTATGTTCAAAAAAACTGATAAATCACTTCTGTATAAACTACTAACGTTCTAAACCTACGTAAAGTCCCGTATCGAGAGAATAGTTTGTGTACACTGTAACACATGACATGTGGAGCCTTCCGCACATGGCTCAGGAGGTAGGACGGAGGTAAGGACGGTAGACTTAACATCATCACCCGCAGGTAAAATCTTGGTTGTTGGTGACAGTCGGTTAGGCATCTCGACAGCAGGTTCTGTGACAGGGAGGATGCGCATAGAAGTCGGTGAGTTACCCAGGAAAAGAGGGATAGGTTATGTTAGTGATAAGATATGTTTGAGTGTTCATGCGGATCAAGGGAAAAAAGCCATTGTCTGTCTTAGTGCTGGAGGAAATGATTTTTTGACGTGTGTACGAGTGAGGAATTTGCTCGGGTGATCCGGCAGTTTCAAGGAAAGGCATGTAGGCAAAGTTAGGGACAGGGGTTGGATTCCTGTGGGTGTGTGGTGTCCTTCCAAGACGCTTGTTGTTGACACTGTGCTGTACTCCATGGCTATTGCTTTGATTTGCCGGCTGGCACCTTCATTGCAAATGCCATTGGTTGGGCCTTTGTCGACAGCTGTGACCTCTTTTTCGGGCATAACCACCTCTACCACAGGACGGGGTGCACTTTTCCGAGGAAATGATTTCAGATCTTGTTCTGAATCCCTTGAAAGGGAAGTAGGTGCACGAACAAGGCTTTTTAGATACGAACCGAGGAGTAGACACTGGTTCGTGGTAAAGGAACTTGACGACACTGGGAGGAGTTTCATAAGGCAGGAGAGCTAAGTGATTCGTATAATAAGAGAGAAGGGGGTTATATGTTTAAAGTAAAGGGAAAATGAGACAAAATAAAGATTGCTTGAAGGTTTACGATCAGACTGTAGGGGTATTTGAACAAGGGATTTCCTGAGAGGATAAATAGTGTATGAGGATTTTTGATTTTAAGCGCATTAACTAGAAACTGGTTGGTATGTCCTAGGAAAGCTATTTGATCGAGTCGAGATAGCGAGTATACAGTTATTTCACAAGGACAAGTTGCAGCGAGGTGGAGGCGTTTGCGCTTTATTCAGAGATGCATTGCGTGTTGTGTTAATAAAGGTTATAAAAACAGATGACCAAACATAGAGTCTATATTGTAGAGGTTACGAGAGGGAACTGAAAATGGTTTTGGGTGTAGTGTATACCCTCCCAAACTTATGTCAGAGGATGCCTCCTATATGGGAAGAATAAACAAGGCCTGAAGATATTCGCGACTATGCGTGGTGGAGAGTTTTAATCTTGAATATAACTTGGATTGTAATCATCGTGACAGCGACGCAGATAAATTGTTAATATAATACAGGGATAACTTCCACGTCAACTATCAATTAGCCTCTAGAGGAAATAATATTCTAGATCATTGCTGACGAATAAGACGATTTAGTTACGAATGTGGGGTCGGTGGGAATTTTAGATAATAGCGACCATTATGAGATCAATTTAGCTTAACGATTGGAAGTGTGGAAAATTAGTGCAATATCATCGAAACCAATTTTCAGAAGGCCAATTATGCATGATAAGCGACACCTGGGGTATTAATAGAGATGTGGTATTGGAGGAGAATCAATTTTCCGGAATAAGACAGGCGATGACGCTGAAAGGCCATTAGAAGGAGTAGAAGGCCCTGAGTATTTGGCGTTAGATATGGAAGTGAAGTCCATGGCTGAGCGGTTAATTATAGCGGTTAAGGCAGGGGAAGTGAGGTCAGGCTGAGGGAGGTAAGTAATAGCGGCTAGAAATGGAAGTTGAAGGAGGGGCCTGAGGAGGATTATACCTCATTTTGTAAGATATAATTGACGGACAGAAAAATAATTATTCCTTATAGGGATATAAGTCCATAAATGAAGTGATCCAAAATGGATGACCACCAATTTAAAACACACATTGGAAGTAAAAGAAACATTATATAAGCTTAAGGCAGGATTGGTAAACAAAAGAACAGTATAACGATGATGGCCAAGGACAGTGAAGAAATTAGCCTAGTTGCTAAGAACAATTATGAGATTCGAGTAGCATGACAGGCGAAAAGGGACCCCAAAAGGGTTTATCATGTATATAAACCAAAGACAAGGGAATTAGTTGGGCCGTTAAGGTCATGGACAGGGGAGGGTCTCAGATACGGATGATGATATGTGTAGAGTCTAAATGTTAATTTCTTAATGTTTTTACGGAGAGAGGATACACAGACATACCTGATAGTGAATCAGAAGGTTGCCAAAGAGCCAGATGAGGAAGAACTCAGTATTGTATAAACTATGGAAATGTGTGAAGAGGGTATAGATAAAATGAAATTTTTTAAATCGCCAGGACAAGATGGAGTTAATCCCAGGGTATTAAGGAATGCAAGGGGTTTGTTAGTGAGTCGTTGTGCCCCTTTTTAGGAAATCGTGAGATAGGCGATGTGCACAATTATTGTGGAGGAAGGAAATAGTTGTTGCTAGATTTCAGAAGGGAGACGAGGACTAAATAAAGCATTATATACCAAATTATAGACCCGTTAAGTTTAACATAGTGTTGGGTAAATTATTGAAATCTATTATTGCAAATAACATTAGAAACCACTTAGATAAACATATTTTTGATGATGATTCACAACATGGATTCACCAAGGGTCAGGTCATGTTCTCAACCAATTTATTGAGTTTTTATAGAACTGTTTATGAGACGGCAGATAATGATAATTGATTATGATAGTAAGAGATCTGGACTTTAGTAGGCATTTGACAAGTACTCACACGACACCGACTCTTAAATAGGTTACGGCTCATGGAAATGATGGGAAGGTTCATCATTGTATCACTTGGCTAAGTAATAGGCAACGAAAGGTTCAATGATCGGTTTCTAAATCGAATGGGTACTGGTGCCAAGTGGATTTCCACAAGATCTGTTTTGGTCCATTACTATTTTTGATTTAACACAACTACTTGATCGGTGGGGATACATTGATATCAGCAAGTTTTGCTGATATACTAAGTTAGGTAGGATTATTGATCACAGTCTGATGTAAAAGATTGCAGGGTGACTTAGATAAACTTAACGAGTGGGGCAGACAGATTGCAGATGGAATTCATATTGAATGCAGCGTTATGATTTGGTGTAAAAAACCCTGGTAAAGATACACCATAAGCAATGTCTCGCTGAAAAGAGCAGAAGGTGAAAAGATCTTGGAGTGAGGGTGAGCCCATACCTCCCACCTAGGAAGCAATGTATTGACGCCCAAAATAGAGTAATGGTATTAGGATTCTTACCAGAAGTGTTAAAAGTGACTGCGGAAATTTTTCTAAAGCCTATCTGGCTCTAAGTCAGCCTCACCTAGACTTGCGTTCAGTTTTGGTCTCCATATTACGAAAATGGATTAGCCTTGTTAGAAACAGTGCTAAGAAGGGATTACCAAAATTATACAGGGTGCGTAGCTTTAGTTATGAGAGGAGGGATTGACAGTTGTTTTTAAAATTAACACTCACTTCGAGAGACGCAGAGTAAGGGGCGATCCTGATAGAGTTGTTATAAGTGATAGAAGGGATTTAATAAAGGGAGGTAGGAAAGTCTTACAGTCTTTTAACCAGGGTAGAACAATAATAACGGATTCAAGCTGTAAAATGCGTAGACATTTGAAAGGAATAGGGATAACTGGTAAACAAATAGGTGGTCAATGATTGAAGGGTCTCAGTAGTACAGTTAGTTAGTGCGGGTCATAAGGTAGCTTTAAAGTAGGAGCTGGATAGTTTAATGGATGTGAGATGAAAGGTGGATTAGTGTGTTAGTGACGAACTACCACGTGTCAGGGCCTCGCGGCCTCATTGTAGCTTTCTTATTTGTGAATTGTTCCTATGTTTTTATGTCTGGCTTATTTGCTACCATTTTGTTTCATGGGGTATAATCACTTACACACAACCTCAAATCAGTTTAACATCGACATTGTTTTTTAGTTATATGTTTAGTCCATTGTAATGTTTGCAAAGTTTATGTCTATTCAGTTTTGACTGATTGCGCTTATTTTTTAAAGACATTTTTTTGCTGTTTTTGTTGCGAGAATTTCGACATTTTGGGTAAAAAAAAGTTTTTTGTATCTCCTGGAACCCATTACAAGATTAAGCAATCTGAACTGATATGGGGTGTTCAAAAAAACATGTCAAGACCCTTTTGTAAGGGCTTTCCTGACGGCACGCATTGTCAGAGGAATATTTTTTTCTGCATGGGTCATAATTCCTACTCCGGGGAATGTACTCATTCAAGTTGGTTCCATCTGTATCCTTCATGTTTGTGCTAGCCTAGATCTTGGCGGGGTTCGTGGGCCTCACGTTTAAGGTACTTCTGCGGCACCAGTTGCGAGGCAATATTTGTCTGGTAAGCGTCACTTCCTACTCTGGGGAATATACTCATTCATGTAAAAGTGGTTCCGATCGGGATCTTCAATATGTATGCTAGTTCGAAATTTTTACCCTTTTTGCCCGTCTGGCAGGACCAAAACAGCGGGCTATTTGTCTGGCATTGGTCCTTTTTACACTCTGTGGGATGTACTTGGCCATGTAAAGTTGCTTTATGTGGTACTAATATCTATGGGTAGCCCGAAGAAAAGGCACTTAAAGGGCCCCCAGGGTCACACGCAACCAGTGGTACCCGGCAGACGGCCATTTCAAAACATCCCTGAGATGCTACACCTGAGATGTCCACATACTCCAATATTTGTATCCTTATCATCACAAAAAGAATATATCAATGGAAAGTTAATAAGATTGCACTTCTATTTATTTCCTTCATGGTAAAAGTTGAAATCGCAAAGTTTTAAATGGCGAAAAGTTGAAGTGAATATTAAGTTTGCATATTTTCTTCAGAGTCTCGTAATGGCATTTCTTTAGCGTGTTTTACTGTTCTTTATTTGATAATATTATAGAACAAACATTTACGAAGATTACAGTATAACATATATACTGATAAACCAGTCTATATGATAGTCCATAGACCCCTATGTCTCTTTGTCGGGCGGGCCGCAGGGCCCCTGTGTAGCCTGGCAATTTCAAAAATTGTAGCGTGAGCATTCCAGAGATATAGTGGGCTTGGTACACTATACGCAATGTATCGCTGAAAAGATCAGAAGGTGATACAGATTTGGGAGTGCGGATAAGGTCCGACCTCAGACCTAGGGGAAAATGTATTAAGGCTAGAAATGGGACTAAAAGGGTTTATGATTATTACCCGGAGTGTTAAAAATAGAGGTGCTGAGGTATTAAAGCTTATTGGCTGTAGTAACCTTACCAGACTATGCGGTTCAGTNGTAAAAAGCCAGACTCCCACCTAAGTGTCGAATGTTATGAGATTAGGATTCATTACCAAAGTGTTAAAAGTAGAAGTGCGAATTATTCTAAAGCCTTATCTGGCTCTATCAGCCTCACCTAGACTATGCGGTTCAGTTTTGGTCTCCATATTACAGAATGGATATAGCCTTGTTAGAAACAGTGCAGAGAAGGATGACCAAAATTATACAAGGGATGCGTAGCTTTAGTTATGAGAGGAGATTGAAGTTGTTAAAATTACACTCACTCGAGAGACGCAGAGTAAGGGGCGATCTGATAGAAGTTTTTAAGTGGATAAAGGGATTTAATAAAGGAGAGGTAGGAAAAGTTCTTACAGCTTTTAACCAGGGTAGAACAAGAAGTAACGGATTCAAGCTGGAAAAGCGTAGATTTAGAAAGGAAATAGGGAAAAACTGGTAAACAAATAGGGTGGTCAATGAATGGAATGGTCTCAGTAGACAGTTAGTTAGTGCGGAGTCATAAGGGAGCTTTAAAGAGGAGCTGGATAGGTTCATGGATGTGGATGAAAGGTGGATATAGGTAGTGTTAGGTGACAGGAACTACCACGTGTAGGCCTCGCGGCCTCTTGTAGCTTTCTTATTTTGTAATGTTCCTATGTTTTTATGTCTGGATATTTGCTACCAATTTTGTTTCATGGGGTATAATCACTTACACACAACCTCAAATCAGTTTAACATCACATTGTTTTTAGTTATATGTATTAGTCATGTGTAATGTTTGCAAAGTTATGTCTATTCAGTTTTGAGCTGAATTGCGCTTATTTTTTAAAGACATTTTTTGCTGTTTTAGTTGCGAGAATTTAGACATTTTGGTAGTTTTTGTACTCCTGGAACCCATTACAAATAAGCATCTGAAACTGCATATGGTGTTCAAAAACATGTCCAAGACCCATTTTGTAAGGGCTTCTGACGGCACCATTGCAGAGGAATATTTGTCTGGCATGGGTCATAATTCCTACTCTGGGGAATGTACTCATTCAAGTTGGTTCCATTCTGTATCTTCAATGTTTGTGCTAGCCTAGATAAGTGGCGGGGGTCGTGGGCCTCACTTTAAGGGCTTCTGGCGGCACCATTGCAGAGGAATATTTGTCTGGTATGCGTCACTTCCTACTCTGGGGAATATACTCATTCATGTAAAAGTGGTTCCGATCGGTATCTTCAATATGTATGCTAGTTCGAATTTTGACCCTTTTTGGCCCGTCTGGCAGGACCAAAACAGCGGGCTATTTGTCTGGCATTGGTCATTTTACACTCTGTGGGATGTACTTGGCCATGTAAAGTTGCTTTTATGTGGTACTAATATCTATGCTAGCCCGAAGAAAAGGCTACTTAAAGGGCCCCCAGGGGTCACACGCAACCAGTGGTACCCGGCAGACGGCCATTTCAAAACATCCCTGAGATGCTACACCTGAGATGTCCACATACTCCAATATTTGTATCCTTATCATCACAAAACGAAATATATCAATGGAAAGTTAATAAGATTGCACTTCTATTGATACCCTTCATGGTAAAAGTTGACTCGCAAAGTTTTAAATGGCGAAAAGTTGAAGTGAATATTAAGTTCATGCATATTTCTTCAGAGTCTCGTAATGGCATTTCTTTAGCGTGTTTTACTGTTCTTTATTTGATAATATTATAGAACAAACATTTACGAAGATTACAGTATAACATATATACTGATAACCAGTCTATATGATAGTCCATAGACCACTATGTCTCTTTGTCGGGCGGGCCGCAGGCCGCTGTGTAGCCTGGCAATTTCAAAACATTGTAGCGTGAGCATTCCAGAGATATAGTGGTCTATGGTACACTATACGCAATGTATCGCTGAAAAGATCAGAAGGTGATACAGATTTGGGAGTGCGGATAAGGTCCGACCTCAGACCTAGGGAACATGTATTAAGGCTAGAAATGTAGCTAATAGGGTTTTATGATTCATTACCAGGAGTGTTAAAAGTAGAGGTGCTGAGGTTATTATAAAGCTTTATTTGGCTGTAGTCAGACCTTACCCAGACTATGCGGTTCAGTTTTGGTCTCTGTATTACAGGATGGATATCCATATTACAGGATATGCTTGTTAGAATCAGTGCAGAGAATGATGACAATGATACAGGCGATGAGTAACTTTAGTTATGAGATGAGTTTGAAGCTATTAAATTTACACTCACTCCAGAGACGTAGAATAAGGGGCTATCTGGTAGAAGTTTTTAAGTGGTTAAAGGGATACACTAAACGAGATGTAAGAACAGTAGTTACGGATAGTAATCAGGGTAGAACAAAAATTAACGGATTCAAACTGACAGAGCGTAAATATTAGAAACAAAAATGGGGAAAAATTGTTCAAAAATAGGGTAGTAAATGATTGAATTGACAAAGTCGTCAGGTATTTAGTGCAATGTCAATAGAAGTTTTAAAAGGAGGCTAGATTTGTTCATGGATGGGGATGTAAGATGAATGTAGGTAGTATTAAGCACTGGAAATTCCACTTGTAGCTCTCACTGCCTCATGTAGCTTCCTTATTTTCTTATGTTAGTATGTTTTTAAACCCATGCGGGCAATCAAATGTTTTTATGAGGATGAAAGCCTCAATAGACTTTTTCAGGGCACATGGTGTTCTGCCTACTGAATGAAGTAGTGCCCATAAGCCTAATGTGTAAAACAAATCCATGTGTTAGTAAGGAAATTAGGTCTCGGCGGTACAGTAGTACAGTACTGCCGTTCCAAACAGGACAGAGTACACTAACTACTCGGTGGTACTGTGCCACAACAAGGTCGCGGGAAAGACTTTCGCAGCTTCCTAGGGTTGAAGAGGTATAAATACTTGACGACTTTGAGTAACGTAGCTATGTTTTGTTTTGTTACATTTCTTACTACGGCAGAAAGGCCCCAAAAATCATTTAATATCCCAATAACTTTGGTTAGGTTACGCTTAGGTTAGGGTAAGGTTTAGGTTAGGTTTTTAAAGAAAAAATTGTTTCTTCTGGTGTTTTTGATGTGCTACAATAATTGATTTTGGACTTCATTTATACTGCAAATATCTCGTTCTGATGTTCCCCCGCCAAAAAAACCCAGTTTTACACAGGTCTTACAAATGTGTAGAGAGGAGGTGAATTCAGAAACATATTAAGTGCTTACCCCTATAAATGAATCCCTAAATCAGTCTAAACATAACAATAAATAGTTCATGAATAACATTTGCTGCAAATTAACCGAAAAACCCATTGGTTTGGTCATGTAGAATTACAGGCAAAGAATGATAAGGTTCAGTGAGTTTTCATCTTTGTAAGCCATTGTGTGCAGCAATACACACCAAAAAACTCATGAGGATGAGAAAACCCCCCCAGACAAATACCAGCCCAAGAGTGTTTAGCTTGGCCAGCTGGTTGTCACCTAGACACAGTAATGGCGTGGCCACGATGGCCTACCTTGGCCATGGGGTCAGCACTGTCCTCCAGGCTTAGAGACACTGCCTCTTGTACACACTCTGCAGTTCCTCTGTAGAGATGTGGCACCTGATGCCAGCAATGGGGGGATTCCTTCCAGAGGCATCCTGGAAAATAACAACGCTTTTAGGGTATATATTATTGTAATAGGAAACTCTTCTCCAATACTTATAAAAACATCATGCAACACGAAAACAGAGAATAAGGATTTGTATATAGAATTGTAATACAACGAACGAAAACGCTTGTTATATAGTATTATAATAAATCAATTGATATACCTAAAATATCGTGAAATGCTTATATAATATATGCAAAAATATATTTCCTAATGCAAATGGTCATAGTTCTTGATATAAATCTTATCCATAAATGTTATACATGCACTGAAACCTCTCAGTTAGGTCAGGTCACGTAACCAATGTCAATATTAGATTAATGACCTAGCGGAGGGGCCTGGGAAGGGGGTTTAGGTCAAGTTTCGATAAATAGGGAGTATTGTATCAAACTGCAGTTTTATCAACGTTCCAATAATAACAATGTATCTCTATCAGAAAAAAAACAATAAAACTTTTCCAGGAAAAAAAATACTGTCCCAGAAAAACAGGATAGTGATGCGGAGTTGTCCACTCTGCCCTGCCCTACCAGGAGGATTAACGGGAGGATTATTACCCTAATGGAACTAAACCTAACCTCCTAACGAGAGGCTCACCCCCCATTTACCTCCCGGGATAATATCAACCTAACCGATCATAACCTAACCTCCATATGGGGGGGGAATTATGGACGAGGAGGGTGTATCAGTATGCGCTATTAGACAACTACATACTTTTTTAAATAATTATATACGTTTTGAGGTTACGCGGAAGTGGATTAATTAATACTGCACAGTATACAGAGGAAAAAAAAAGTAATGTTATATTCCTTTCCAGGTCTTATGTGTTTTTTTTTCTAGACCTTTACAGATCCCTTCAGATACCCCCACTACCTACTTCCCCCAAATATTACTAACTTACCTTACTATAACCTAACCTAGTCTAAATAATAACGACCTTGCAATACCTGTTACCGGGAAAGGACACTATACTTCTACCAGGTTAGGATAGGTTATATTGAGGTTATGTTTGTAATTATTTTTTTGGGTGGGTCTCGCCCATCGATAACCTCGCTGGGAGGTTATCGGTGCGTTTAGGTAAGCTAGGTACCTTTATACACTAGGTACCATAATTATTTCGTGGTCAAAAGTGTGAAACTCCAACGAATGTTTTTATGTTTCACACGAAAATCACCATAAAAACCGTCGGAAATACTTTTGTTAGCTTCTACCCTCCTCACTATCTACGGACCTGGTGAGAATGCAGTATTTCTTTGGTGGGGAGAGGAAATTCACAGATGTACCTAATGTAACCTTATTAGGGTCCTGAATTGTTAGAGATATATGTACGTGTAACTGTATAATTATTCCTATGTTTAACAGATAGTGGCCAGGGAGTAGTATGTTATTGACCAGGAAGCACTGTGGCACAGACAGAAGGAAGACAACACAGTGATTTCCGCATGTCGCAGTTGATAAACATCCTGGAAGTGTAAACAGTTGTGTCTAGGCTTCTGTTTCATCACCACACGCCTGCACCTGATTACCACTCATCAAAAGGGGAGACAATACAAGAATGTGGAAGCAACAAAGTCAACAAAGGAAAACTCCCCTATATAAGACGTCGAACGGACAGAAGAAGCAGAGAAGAGAGGGCAACGCTTCACTCACTTACACGTTCCCTCTGAGTAATCTGTGGGTTACACGCTGTTGTCACTGAATCTTTCAGGCCTGTCTAAGACTAAGTTCCTTAGCCGATGGAACCGTGACTAGTCGCTATTCTCACATTGTACATATTTTACATAACTATATTTTTATTCCTCGTTACTGGTACTTATATATAAACAAGCCTTAAAGTAACTGCTCGACTACTTTTATTACCCATACCACACCTGGCAATCAATCCCTACAGATCATAGACGCTGTATGTTAATGGATTGAACCCAGTTACCCTTAAACAATAAGATAGAAAAGGGTAACATATTAATGGTGACAGCGGTAACGTTAAGCACTTTTATATAATTAACGAAAAGTGTGGAGAGCGCAACAGACGATATATTGTGAAACAAACAATGAGCAAGTGCACAAAAAACTTGATTGACAAGCTGATGTCAAGAGAGAGAGAGGAAGATGTTTTTGCTGACGTCAGACGACCTCGCAGTGAATACCGGAATCAGCATATCTGTCCTTGTAGTGAAACCACTGCTCAATCACACGTATATTCATACTTTTATAACAAAAGTTATCAACCATAAAAGAATAACTACTCTGTGAAGAGACATAACTACATTGCTGCCCCTGCATATCCAGCGCCAAGAGAGGACGGACGATGCAATTATCAAGAGGACACGGACGAGAATTGCTATTGTGTGGCCGGACCAAGAGGGACGATTACTTCTCCTGTATCTATCAACACCTACTCCTCCTGCTGTCCCGGCTAGCTGCGTGGACGTCCCTTGAAGGAACCGGACGATTGAGTGGACTTAGCACCGCAGACTTTATAAGATTTTTAACATGTTTGCCTTCATGTATCTCTTCACCCTGAGCTCTATTCTGGCTCTGGACCCTTCACACCTCAAGCCAGGAGCCCTTACTGCCCATTTGGGTCGAGTCTCCCTGGTGGAGGATGTGTTGTGGGTTAAGTACCCCCATACTGCTCTTCTGAAGATACCGAGCAGGTTGAGGGAGGTCACGGAGCAACTGAACGCAGCTCTAATCCGATTGGAGCAGGAACCCCCGAAACAAACTCGTAGGACTATTTAGTCTGTCTTCCTGGATCATGTGTCCCTGAATACTCATACGACCCGATATCTTCCTCTCCTACATGCACGACTGACTTACCTCAATGATACCATCAATCTTGCCTTAGACAACTACCACGGCCTTGATGCTTCACATCGCACTAAACGGGGATTCATTGACGGTATTGGTCAACTGTCACGCATCTTATTTTTAACCGCTATGAATGAGGATGTGGATGAATTACGAAGAGGGTTTACCCAATTAGCTTCCATAACATCACCAAACAATAAAGCTATACATTTAAACTGCATGATAATTGCTAAACTAGAAAAGCATGTAGATGATCTTGCCTTGTATGTTAATAGCCTAACGTTAATTATAAATGAGGTGCTAGCTAGTTTAAACATGTACATTTTCATAGAAATTAATCAAATACTTCACATCTTGGAGAATAAGAACATAAGAACATAAGAAAATAAGGAAGCTACAAGAGCCCGCGAGGCCTACACGTGGTAGATCCTGTCACCTAACACTACCTACATCCACCTTTCATCCCCATCCATGAACCTATCCAGCTCCCCTTTAAAGCTCCCTAATGACTCAGCACTAACTACCTGTCTACTGAGACCATTCCATTCATTCACCACCCTATTTGTGAACCAGTTTTTCCCTATTTCCTTTCTAAATCTACGCTTTTCCAGCTTGAATCCGTTACTTCTTGTTCTACCCTGGTTAAAAGCCGTAAGAACTTTTCCTACCTCTCCTTTATTAAATCCCTTTATCCACTTAAAAACTTCTATCAGATCGCCCCTTACTCTGCGTCTCTCGAGTGGGTGTAATTTTAATAACTTCAATCTCCTCTCATACTAAAGTTACGCATCCCTTGTATCATTTTGGTCACCTTCTCTGCACTTTTTCTAACAACACTATATCCATCCTGTAATATGGAGACCAAAACTGAACTGCATAGTCTAGGTGAGGCCTGACTAGAGCCAGATAAAGCTTTAGAATAACTTCCGCACTTCTACTTTTAACACTTCTGGTAATGAATCCTAATACTCTATTAGCTCTATTTCTGGCCTCAATACATTGTTTCCTAGGTCGGAGGTCTGGGCTCACCCTCACTCCAAGATCTTTTCACCTTCTGATCTTTTCAGCGATACATGCTTATGGGTATCTATTACCAGGGTTTTTTCTACCAACATTCATAACGCTACATTTATCAATATTAAATTCCATCTGCCATATGACTGCCCACTCGTTAAGTTTATCTAAGTCTCCCTGCAATATGTTTACGTCAGACTGTGATCCAATAATCCTACCTAACTTAGTATCATCAGCAAACTTGCTGATATCACTGCTAATCCCACTATCCAAGTCGTTGATGTAAATCAAAAATAGTAATGGACCCAAAACAGACTCTTGTGGAACTCCACTTGTTACCAGTCCCCATTCAGATTTGGAACCATTAATTGTAACCCTTTGTTGCCTATTACTTAGCCAAGCTCTGATCCAATGAAGAACCTTCCCATCTATACCATGAGCCGTAACCTTATTTAAGAGTCGCTCGTGTGGTACTTTGTCAAATGCCTTACTAAAGTCCAGATATATTATATCATAATCCTTATCATTATCTGCCGTCTCATAAACTTTCATTTAAAAACTCAATAAATTGGTGAGACATGACCTACCCTTGGTGAATCCATGTTGTGAATCATTGATCAAACTATGTTTATCTAAGTGGTTTCTAATGTTTTTTGCAATAATAGATTCCAATAATTTACCCACCACTGATGTTAAACTTACGGGTCGATAATTTGACTTTTAGTCCTCTGTCTCCCTTCTTAAATATGGGAACAACATTTCCTTTCCTCCACAATAATGGAACATCGCCTATCTCAACCGATTTCCTAAGAATGTGCACTAACGACTCACTAACAACCTCCTTGCATTCCTTTAATACCCTGGGATACACTTAATCTGGTCCTGGCGATTTAAATGTTTTCATTTTTTCTATACCCTCCTCCACCATTTCCCTAGTTATCACAATATCTTTGAGTTTCTGCTCATCGCTTCCTTTGAACATCTGTTCACTATCAGGTATCGTCTGTGTATCCTCCTCCGTAAAAACACTTAAGAAATAATCATTTAGACTCCTACACATATCCTCATCCGTATTTAAGACCTCACCCTGTCCTGACCATAAAGGTCCAACTAATTCCCTTGTCTTTGTTTTATAAACCTGATAGAACCCCTTTGGGTCCCTTTTCGCCTGTTCTGCTACTTTAATCTCATAATTGTTCTTAGCAACTCGAGTTAATTTCTTCACTGTCCTCGCCATCACGTTATACTGTTCTTTGTTTACCAATCCTGCCTTGAACCTTAAATAAATGTTTCTTTTTACTCCAATGTTGTGTTTTAACTTGGTGGTCATCCATTTTGGATCACTCTTTCTGAACCTTATTTCCCAATAAGGAATATTTTTTTTCTGTCCGTCAATTATATTCCTTACAAATGAGGTATAATCCTCCTCAGCTCCGACCTCATTTCCCCTTCTAACCTCTCTAATTACCTCCTCAGCCCTGACCTCACTTCCCTGTCTAACCGCTCTGATTATCTCCTCAGCCTCGACCTCACTACCATATCTGACCGCGCCAATTACCTCCAGGTGCCTTCCTAATCCTTCATAATTGTCCTTTCCAGCTGTCATCGCCCATTCCTGGGAAAATTTCTTCTCCTCCATCCCACACCTCTTATTAATAACCTCCAGGTGTCTTCTTAATCCCGCATAATTGGCCTTTCTGAAATTAGGTATTCGATGCCTATTGCCACTTAATTTTCCATTTTCCCATTTAAGCTAAATCTGATCTCATAATGGTCGCTATTATCTAAATTCCCCCCGACCTCCACATTTGTAACTAAATCGTCTCTATTTGTCAGCAATAGATCTAGAATATTAACTCCTCTAGTAGGCTCCTTGATTTCTTGATTAGGAAGCTATCCTGGATTATATTTAACAATTCATCTGCACCGCTGTCACCTATGATTAAATTCCAGTCTATATTCCTAAGATTAAAATCCCCCCACCACGCATAACGATTATATCTCCCGGGCCTTTTTTAAATTCTTCCCAAATATAGGAGCTGAATCCTCTTTACATAAGTTTGGGGGCCCTATACACTACCCCCAAAACCATTTTCCTCAGTTCCCCTCCGTAACCTCTACCCATATAGACTCATGCTGTCATCTGTTTTTATAAAATTGTTAACAAAACCACTGCAATGCACCCTCTTGCATAAAGCGCAACTCCTCCTCCTCGTCTGATACTCTGTCCTTGTGAAAACTTATACCCGGGCTATCTCTACTTCCGGATCGAAATACCTTTCCTGACATATCCAACCATGTTTCTGTTAATGCTATTATATCAAAATCCTCTACACTATTTATTCCTCCAGGAAATCTATTTTTTTTTTAAATACTCCTACAGTTTGTATAGTAAACCTTCAAGCAACTCTCTTTTTTTGTCAATTTTCCCTTTATTTTTAAAACTAAACCCCTTCTCTCTCTCTTCTTACGAATCACTTTAGTTCCCTGCCTTCTGAAACTCCTCCTAGTGTCGCAAGTTTCCTTTACAATACATTTAACTCTCTTTCTGCATGCTAACACCTTTATCATACAAAATATAGCGGACGCAGCTTGTTGAAGGGTGACTTCTTTCCTCTTCCCTGTCAAAGATTTCTCCATGTTTTGGATATCTGCTTAAAGGATTATAATTTAATCCCCTTGTTTAACTCCCGCGGTATTCATCACTACTATCCCTTAGTGGAGTGTGTGATGACGTCAACGCAATAGTCATCCAGGTACCCTTTCAGTAATCGGATACATTTGAAGCTCATCAATTGAACCCGTTTCCTTTGAGTGAATGAACAATCAGACTTTAAACCTACCCCTAAATCGATGTGTTTAAAAATCTACAGACTTTACCTGTACGCTTTTGGTCATTTGTCTGACTTACAGAAATGTAAGACATAGTATCTCAAATTTTTTTCATTGTCCAGCCTCCCTCTTTTTATTCTTGCCTATAACGGGTGGGGTTTGTGAAGCTGTGCTGACCCGAAAGATGCTTCTAAGGCCCTGTCTTTGTGCCCTTATATCATCGGCACCTAAATAATATTCCATCGATCATTCTTTAGTCTCACTACTTCTTTTTCACAAAACCTTTCTTTGTGTCTGTAGTCTGTCCTGAAGGCCACCGAATACAAGGAAGTTTCAGGTCACTTCGCAGTTCTTCTTGCTTGTAAAGTACGCTTCCCCCAACCTGACAACATTCCCCTTAGCTTCCACCATAGATTATTTCCATTTTTCAAGTCGAATTTTTCTTTTGAAAGCTTGGGAAAAATGTAAACTTCTCTAGTATCAGATATGTCACTAATAGCCTTTCTGAGTTCACCTTTTCGAATCCTCAGATTTGAAAACTGCTGTTCAGGACTCCCTCCCCGTTTACTTAAGTCCTTCTGTACATTATCCATCTGTCATTACTCCTATTATTATACTAATTATCATTGTGATTCCTCTTAGTATGCTGTCTGGAAAGCACTTACCTTGTATAGCCATTTTAAAAAGAGCATTGACAGCCCAGCCGAGAATCTCTAGGACACATATTACTGTAACATGGTTAGGTACAGTCTCTAGACCATCGCGAGGACGCGATTGGGTAGGTGACCGAGCGATATTAGGGTACTGAATAGGTAGAGAAAATGTCGTGTATAATTATTCCTATGTTAACAGATACTAGTGGCCAGGGGAAAGTAGTATGTTATTGACCAGGAAACACTGTGGCACAGACAGAAGGAAGACAACACAGTGATTTCCGCATGTCGCAGTGATAAACATCCTGGAAGTGTAAACAGTTGTGTCTGTCTTCTGTTTCATCACCACACGCCTGCACCTGATTACCACTCATCAAAAGGGGAGACAATACAAAATTGGAAGCAACAAAGTAAACAAAGGAAAACTCCCTATATAAACGTCGAACGGACAGAAGAAGCAGAGAAAAGAGGCAACGCTTCACTCACTTACACGTTCCCTCTGAGCAGTGGCGTACCGATGGGGGGGGGGGGGCATGCGGCCATATCCCCACCCCCTTTTGCAAAAAAAAATATAACCATATATATATAAATAGCACCAATGTATATATATATTATATGTATAATATATATATATATATATATAATATACTTATATATATATATATATTATCATAAATATATAATATATATATATATATATATAAAATATATAAAATATATATAATATATATATATTATATATATATATATATATATATGATCTATAAAATTTTTATATATATATATAATATATATATATATAATATATATTCAATATATATATATATATATATTATATATATATATTATATTTCAGGGTGGCAAAGACACTCGTATTTGAGGTTTTTTATGCGCGGAATTTTCGCCAATGGCCTTGGTCATCAGGCAAAATATTTTTAAAAAAATATACTAAAAACGGTAAAAGCGAACATCTAAAAAAATTTTTAAACCCAATAAAATAACCCTATATTATCAAAAAATTTTAAAACAAATTTAATATAACAAACCTTGGTGTGTTGTGTTGGGTTGGACACACAATTTTGTTAAGTAAAAGATGTTTTAAATTTTAGATAATATGGGATTTTTTTTATTTTTTTAAATTTTTTTTTTAGATTTTCTCTTTAGCAGGTTTTAGTTATTAATTATAATTTTTTTTTCCCGATGATCCCAAGTCCCCTTTGGCAAAACCTTGCACGCCAAAAAAAAAAACCCAAGAATGACGAGTGTCTTTGCCCCCTGAAATAATCAACGTATGACCTAAAAACCCAACATATAAAAATTATATATATTTTAAAATATTATATATAAAATTATATAATATTATATATTATATATTATATATTTAGGGGGTCCAAAATTAAGTGAAAAAAAAAATGTTGTGTAATGTAGCGGGCATGTTTTCGATCTTGTTTCACTTCTTTTTGTTTTTTGTCACACCGACAGGTTTTGTCCCGGATATTTTTGAAAACTCTCCCCTAAAGTGTATTTTTTTTTTTCTTCCCCCAGGTGCATTGATTCTAAAGGGAGGGGCATTGTGGCTTAGGGGCACCCTGAATGAGGAAAACACGTCCCAGGCTCCCCTCAAAAGGGCAGGGCTCCGCAAGTTTTATTCCATACGGAATCGGAAAAGCCCAAAACCCGTGGCCCCAAGGAGGTATAGAGGCAGTCCTATGATCTGGGGGGGGGGCCGGGATCCCGACCTCCGCTCCCCGAACCCCAAGGAGAAGCTCCTCAGCCTGGGGCCAATACGAGTCCCTCAAAAAACATCGGAAAGGGGCATCCGCGACCGCCCGATGAAAGGAAATTTAAAAAGGGGACCGGAGGACCTCTTCGACGTGGCGACTTTACCCCCTCTTTTTGGAGACCTTTGAGGGGGACAAAGCCTTTTTTTCGCAGCCAGGGGAGGACCGGGACCTGCCCAGTGGGTTAGACGCGTCACATTTGGGGCCCAAGAGGGGAAAAAGGAGAGGGAGCGGCAAAAAAAAGATGAGGAAGGATCGCTCGAAAAGGAGAAGGAAGCCATGACCTCCGTCGTACTGTCTGCCCGCCTGCCCTCGTTTCGCCTCCGCCGCCGAGGAAACAGACGACAGCGATAAAAGACTTCCCGGTCCCAGTCACCCAAAAACGGAGTAAAGTCGAGGGAGCAAAATCCACGGCCCTGCTCCTGGGACATCACCTCCACCTGGATGGTTTAAAGGTCTCGGCCCGGGTGCGATGGGACGAGGGGGGCCTTTGAACGGCATCCGGACGGGACCGGGGAGTCTCCCTTTCTCGCGAAACCATCCGACCCCAAAAAATCAGGAATGGGGGGAGGCCATCCCCAAAGTCGGAACGATAAACTTCCGGGAAAGGGGGATTCCGCCCTTTGTCCACGGGGACGGAAGGTTATTTTCCTTTGACCTGTGGGGAAAGGGGACCGGTCGACCGAATCGCCACCCGGTCACACTGGGAGGGGGGAACATCTTGGGATCCCAAGATCCCCCCAGCACAGGCCGGCTCAGGGAGAGCTGCCCCTCAAGGGAGTGGGGGGCTAGTTCGACCGGGGCGGACTGGTGTTCGACACACGGCATCAAGCACGGGGCTGTATGAAGGAGCCGCGTGAAGATCCGGAAAGGGCCTTGGCGCGAGCCCCTCGGGGGGCCCGCCGACCCCCAGTGCTGGAGGTGCATGGGGGACGGTTCAAGAGCCCTACAGACCCCCCCGAGGACCGAACATCCCTCTTTCGTTCGTTTGGGGACCCTTGGAGCTTAATTCCCAACCTTTTGGGCTGCCATAAAAAAGGATAGCCCCATCCCTTTTCTCCCCGGGGACTTCAGAGAAAGGGGACGAGCCTCCACGAGCTGAAGAGTGCTCTGGAAGCGGCACTCACCCGAGGGGGGACTACGAAAAACTCCCCTAGATTCACCTGTTCTTGGGAGGAGACCTCGGGAAAAACACAGGTTTCCCGGGGCCCCCGGTGCCTTTCCCAAAAAGCCAGGTGGATGGCAAGGGGTTTACGCTTGAAGGTCCCTCTTCCGGGTCAAGAAAGCTGACCCCTCACGAGCTGCAGGCCATGGAGGGCATTTCCCTTTCGTGGCCCCCCGTACGCCACAAAGTGGAAGGGGACCCTGGTCCCCAACGAGCTCCCCCCAAGACCTCCTTTTTAGCGGACCCCTCTCGAGGGGTCCCCAAACCAGGGGTGGTGGGGCGGGCGTCAAAACCTTCCGTCGTCACCTTTGGTAGTTTCGGAGAAACCCTTTGGCTATGTCCTTAGGACGGAGAATCACAATGAGGAGAAGGAGGCCATGGGCAGGAACCCGTTCGACGTGGAGAAAAGGCCTCAAGCGATGGGCGGAAGAGGTTCTCCCCGGACATTGCCGAAGGACCTGTGACCTCCAGGGGCTAGAGGGGCCCCGGGTAGCCTTCTTCCTGACTGGGCGGAAGAAGTGGGGAAACCGCTTGGAGGGGATCCCGAGACATGGGGGCTGAGGCCACCCTTTAAAGGCCCTGAAAGGAACGTCTCGCAATGAAGGGGTCAACGACGCGGGGAGAGGAGGTATCGCCTTGGCCACCTCCTTCAAACCCTCATCACCAAGGACGAGGTACAGCAACAGTACCTCCCCGAAAGTGGTGGTCAAGCGAGGAGGGAGCGCCACCACCCCCAAAAACAGATATTGGACTAAAAGGACATGTATTACCTTTTTTTTAATTATTTTCATTCATTATTTTCATTTTTTACTTGCCCGTGTTGCTTTCACTGTCAATGTTCAACAAAGGAAAACAACTTATTTATCAAACAAAAACAATGTTTTTGCTTAATTAACCTGGGAAAAGTTTTTTCTAAATAAAAAAAATTTTAATGTTAAAAACTTTCTTTTTTACCTTACCAAATTTAATTTAATCAAAATTTATATTCTTCAGTGAACCCTGAACAAGTATAATTTTTGTAGTAAAAAGGTAGTATGGTATCCAATACTCGGAGACATGACATCTTTTTTTTTGTGAGCTTTTTTTTTTTTATGAAATTTTTTGTTTTTTTACTTCTCATCGGGGGGAACCCCTTAAAAAATTCTCCGATTCGAGCGATATTTATGATTCGGTATCACCAATTGGAAAAAAAACAAAATACCCCGACAAATTTTGAAAATGTTGTTTTTGGACCACCCAATATTATAATTTAATATATAATATAATAATTAATATATAATATAAAATTTTTATAATAATATATTATTTAATTTTAAAACGGGCCCGCCCCTTTTTCATTTTTTGGGGAGCCCCCTGCCCTGAGTAGCCTGTGGGTTACACCGTGTCACTGAATGGTTTAGGGCCTTTCCCTTTAAAACTTAATTTCCCTTTGCCGATGGAAACCCCTGCTACGCTATTCCTCACATTTTAATATTTTACTAAAAGTATCTGATTTCCCTTTTACTGGGATTATATATAAAAAGCCTTAAAGTAACCGCCGAATACTTTTATTACCCAACCCAAACCCGGCAATCAAACCCTACGATCATAGACGCGTATTTTTTGGATTTAACCCCGTTACCCTTTAAAAAACAACAAGATAGAAAAAGGGGAACAATCTTACATAAAACACCAACGAAAACCCCAAATGTACCTAAATTTTATTTAAAATAAACATATCAAGAAATTCACAGATTTTGTACCGAGTAAAATAACCAAGCATACCAATCAATAAGCAATAAGGGAAAAACCCCTAAAACCCCTTTGGAAAGAGCCAAAAAACACCCTAATATCAAAATTATGCAAAAAAACCCACGGGGAATTTTCCAAAGTTTTTAGAAAACCCAAAACAAATTCCTAGGCATTGTTTGGCAAACACTATGGAACAAAATGAGTCAAAGATATTTTTGGCAGATATTCGACCGTTTTATGGTGCTTTCCCCTTGATATCTGAACATAATCTAACCTAACCTACCCAAAGCCTTAACCGGTATTTTGTAAACATAGCAGACGTATTCCGGTGGTACTGCAGTTTTTATGCATTACAAGGCACGTAGTTATAATCATCCTCAGCTTGTAGATCTGACTATTTACAGTATGTATAATTCCACTATTATTACAGTTTTAATGCATTACAAGGCACGTAGTTATACTCGTCCTCAGCTTGTAGATCTGGCCATTTACAGAATGTCTAACCCCTACAACAGCCGTCGAAAATGATAAATAACACAAATAATAAGAAGTTGGGTCATTTGGGACACTTCCGTGACGGTGGAAATTGAGATTCGTTTCTAAGTGGATTTGTCTTATATGAAGGCTAAATAACACAATTAGCGAGGTTGTTCCTCAAAAAAGTGTGGGCGGAATCCATGAGAGTCTAAAATAGAAAATGGCCGCCATCCCTCATTCTGAAAATTATTTTTTCAATGGTTTGGCCTACACTGCTATTGGGTATATAGTTTCTAGGGATTTTTTGGTTGAAGAATTCATATCTGAAGTAACTTTGATGACATGACTGAGATCTGACCTTATATCTTCAAAAACAATCGATTTTAAGCATACAAATGTTAAAATCTGACTTTTTTTCAGGTCTGTAGGCATACTGCTCTACATTTTACACATTGTTTATGACACTTGCATATGACAGTATGAGTCTGGTGATAACTAGTGACATATTGGAAACGATTTTCGTACAGCATGCAACTCTATCATACATTTATATTACCTGTTTGTAATCAATATAAAACATGTCCTATGAATGTGGGTTAAAATGTGACAAGCCATTCATGTCCTCTGATGCCATTTAGAAATATAAATGCGTTCTAAAGAAATCTTGGCAGTGGTGTTAGAGTTAGTGATTATTGTCAGAGGAAAACGCTGTTGTGATGTCATGGTGGTGGTGGTACTGTCAGTGTTTATGCTCGGTGGAGGCAGTGGCAATGGCTATAGGTTATAGTAGCAAAGACAAAGATGGTTATAGTAGCAGAAGGGGTGGTGATGGCCACAGTGGGTTACATCTAGCGGTTGATTTTGTTAGATACTGTGCACCATGAAATGTTTGGCTTTATTACTATCTATAAGAATGTAGTCATCTATTGGCATTATTATTTATTAGGGCTAATAACTTATTCAATACATGGTATCATATATTAATATTTTAATATACTCGATCATATTATTACTANTCTCTTTATTCTTCCCATATAGGAGCTGAATCCTCTTTACATAAGTTTGGAGGCCTATACACTACACCAAAACCATTTTCTCAGTTCCCTCCGTAACTCTACCCATATAGACTCAATGCTGTCATCTGTTTTTATAAATTGTTAACACAACACTGCAATGCATCTCTTGCATAAGCGCAACTCCTCCTCCTCGTCTGACTACTCTGTCCTTGTGAAATAACTTATACCCAGCTATCTCTACTTCCGGATCGAATCCTTTCCTGACATATCCAACCATGTTTCTGTTTAATGATATTATATCAAAATCCTCTACACTATTTATTCCTCTCAGGAAATCTATCTTTTTTTTAAATACTCCTACAGTTTGTATAGTAAACCTTCAAGCAACTCCTCTTTTTTTTGTCAATTTTCCCTTTATCTTTAACTAAACCCCTTCTCTCTCTCTTCTTACGAATCACTTTAGTTCCCTGCCTTCTGAAACTCCTCCTAGTGTCGCAAGTTTCCTTTACAATACAGTTAACTCTCTTCTGCATGCTAACACCTTTATCATACAAAATATAGCGGACGCAGCTTGTTGAAGGGTGACTTCTTCTCTCTTCCCTGTCAAAGACTTTCTCCATGTTTTGGATATCTGCTTAAAGGATATAATTTAATCCCCTTGTTTAACTCCCGCGGTATTCATCACTACTATCCCTTAGTGGAGTGTGTGATGACGTCAGACGCAATAGTCATCCAGGTACCCTTTCAGTAATCGGATACATTTGAAGCTCATCAAATTGAACCGTTTCCTTTTTGAGTGAATGAAAACAATCATGACTTTAAACCTACCTAAATCGATGGTGTTAATATCTACAGACTTTACGCTGTACGCTATTGGTCATTTGTCTGACTTACAGAAATGTAAGACATAGTATCTCAATTTGTTTCATTGTCCAGCCTCCCTCTTTGTATTCTTGCCTATAACGGGTGGAGTTAGTGAAGCTGTGCTGACCCGGAAAGATGCTTCTAAGGCCCTGTCTTGTGCCCTTATACTCATCTGGCACCTAAATACATATTCCATCGATCATTCTTCAGTCATCACTACTTCTTTTTCACAAACCTTGCTTTGTGTCTGTAGTCTGTCCTGAAGGCACCGAATACAAGGAAGTTTCAGGTCACTTCGCAGTTCTTCTTGCTTGTAAAGTACGCTTCACCAACCTGACAACATTCCCCTCTAGCTTCCACCATAGATTTATTTCCAATTTTTCAAGTCGAATTTTCTTTTGAAAGCTTGAAACATGTAAACTTCTCTAGTATCAGATATGTCACTAATAGCCTTCTGAGTTCACCTTTTCGAATACCTCAGATTTGAAAACTGCTGTTCAGGACTCCCTACCAGTTTACTTAAGTCCTTCTGTACATTATCCATCTGTCATTACTCCTATTATTATACTAATTATCATGTGATTCCTCTTAGCTATGCTGTCTGGAAAGCACTTACCTTGTATAGGCATCTTAAAAAGAGCATTGACAGCCCAGCCGAGAATCTCTAGGACACATATTACTGTAACATGGTTAGGTACATGTCTCTAGACCATCGCGAGGACGCGATTGGGTAGGTGACCGAGCGATATTAGGGTACTGAATAGGTAGAGAAATATGTACGTGTATAATTATTCCTATGTTAACAGATACTAGTGGCCAGTGGAGTAGTATGTTATTGACCAGGAAACACTGTGGCACAGACAGAAGGAAGACAACACAGTGATTTCCGCATGTCGCAGTTGATAAACATCCTGGAAGTGTAAACAGTTGTGTCTAGGCTTCTGTTTCATCACCACACGCCTGCACCTGATTACCACTCATCAAAAGGGGAGACAATACAAGAATGTGGAAGCAACAAAGTCAACAAAGGAAAACTCCCCTATATAAGACGTCGAACGGACAGAAGAAGCAGAGAAGAGAGGGCAACGCTTCACTCACTTACACGTTCCCTCTGAGCAGTGGCGTACCGATGGGGGGGGGGGGGGGGCATGCGGCCATATCCCCACCCCCTTTTGCAAAGAAAAAAATATAACCAATATATATATAGATAGCACCAATGTATATATATATATATATATGTATAAATATTATAATATATAATATATACTTATATATATATATATATATATATATATATATATATATTATATATATATATAATATATTATATATTATTATATATATATATATATTATATATATATATATTAAAATATAATATATATATATATATAATATATATATATATTATATATATATATAATATATATATATATATATTGATATTTCAGGGTGGCAAAGACACTCGTCATTCTTGAGGTTCTTTATGCGCGTGCAACGTTTCGCCAATGGCACATGGCATCATCAGGCTAAAATAGTTTATAAATTAATATACTAAAAACTGGTAAAAGCGAACATCTAAAAAAAATTTAAAGCAATAAAATAACCCTATATTATCTAAAAATTTAAAACAAAATTTATATATAACAAACCTTGGTGTGTATGCTGTCTAGTTGGACACACAAGGTTTGTTAAGTATAAATTATGTTTTAAATTTTAGATAATATAGGATTATTTTATTCTTTAATTTTTTTTTAGATGTTCGCTTTTAGCAGGTTTTAGTATATTAATTTATAAACTATTTTAACCTGATGATGCCAAGTGCCATTGGCGAAACTTGCACGCACATAAAAAAACCCAAGAATGACGAGTGTCTTTGCCCCCTGAAATATATCAACATGTATCGACCTAAGAATACCAAACTATATATATATATATATAATAATATATATATATATATATATATATATATATATATTTATATATATATAAAAAATATATATATATATTATATTTAGGTTGGTCCAAAAACTTAAGTGAAAAGAAAAATGTTGTGTAATGTAGCGGGCATGATTTCGATCTTGTTTCACTTCCTGTTGTTGTTGTTGTCACAACCGACAGGTTGTTTCGTGCCGATCGGACTATGTTTGCAACTCTCCCCTAAAGTGTACTTTTTTTTTTCTTCCCCCAGGTGCATGATGACTTCTACAAGGGAGCGTGCATTGTGGCTTATTGGGCACCCTGAATGTGAGATAACACGTGCCAGGCTGCCCTCTAAAGGGCAGGTGCTCCGCAAGTTTTACTTCCATCACGGAATCGAGAAGAAGACCAAACCCGTGGCCGCCAAGGAGGTGATAGAGGCAGTCCTACTGATCTGGGGGGGGGCCGGGATCCCGACCTCCGCTCTCCAAACCGCCAAGGAGAAGCTCCTCACCCTGGTGGCCAAGTACGAGTCCCTCCAAAAAACATCGGAAGGGGCATCGGACCGCCCAGATAAAAGTGAAATGTTAAAGGGGGACCTGGAGGACCTCTTCGACGTGGCGAGCAGTTATGCCCTCGATTGGATGCCATTGAGGAGGACAAAGCCTTTGTTCGCAGCCAGCGGGAGGACCGAGCACCTCGTCCAGGGTGGGCTTAGACTGCGTCACAGTTGGGGCCCCAAGAGAGGAAGAAGGAGAGGGAGCGGGCAGAAAGATGAGGAAGGATCGCTCGAAGAAGGAGAAGGAAGCCATGACCTCCGTCGTACTGTCTGACCGCCTGACCTCGTCTTCGTCCTCCGCCGCCGAGAAACAGACGACAGCGATGAAGACTTAAACCGGTCCCAGTCACCCGAAACGGAGTAAAGTCGAGGGAGCAAATCCAGGGCCCCTGCTCTCTGCGGCATCACCTCCACCTTGGATCGGTTCAAGGTCTCGGACCGGGTGGCGATGGGGACGATGGGAGCCTTTGCAACGGCATCCGGACAGGACCGGGGGAGTCTCCCCTTGTCTCGCAGCACCATCCGACGCCACAGAATCGGGAAATCGGGAGGCCATCGCCAAGTCGGAAACGATAAACATTCCGGAGGGATTCCTGTCCTTGTCCACGGGGACGGAAGGTTACTTCCTGACCTGTCGGGCAAGGACCAGGTCGACCGAATCGCCATCCTGGTCACAGCTGGGAGGTGGGAACATCTCCTGGGAGTCCCCAAGATACCCCGCAGCACAGGCACGGCTCAGGGAGAGGCTGTCCTCAAGGCGATGTCGGAGCTCATTTGCAGACCAAGTTCAGGACTTGGTGTTGGGACACGACGGCATCAAGCACGGGGCTGTATGAAGGAGCCTGCGTGAAGATCCAGGAAGGCCTTGGACGCGAGCTCCTCTGGGTGGCCTGCCGACACCACGTGCTGGAGGTCGTCATGGGGGACGTGTTAAGAGCTCCTACAGACCCTCCCGAGGACCAACATCCCTCTCTTCGTTCGATTTAGGGATCGTTGGGCTTAATTGACCAATTTCTTGGAGCTCTGCCATGGAAAAGGATAGCCTCCATGCTCTTCTGACCGGGGAGCTCTCAGAGCACAGGGAGCGAGCCCTCCACGAGCTGAAGAGTGCTCTGGAGAGCGGCACTCCCCCGAGGGAGGACTACGAAGAACTCCTCTAGATCTCGTACCTGTTCTTGGGAGGAGACCTGGGAAAGACTACAGGTTCCAGGGCCCCAGGTGCCTTCCAACAAGCCAGGTGGATGGCCAAAGGGGGAAATTTTCGCTCTGAAGGTCTTCCTCTTCCGAGGGCAAGTAAAGCTGACCGCTCACGAGCTGCAGGCCATGGAGGACATTTCCCTCTTCGTGGCCCTCCTGTACGCCACAAAAAGGGAATGAGACCATGGTCCCTCAACGAGCTCCCCTCAAAAGACCTTCCTTTTCATGCGAGAAACCCCTCTCGAGGGATCCCCAAACCAGGGGTGGTGGACGTGGCGCTCAAAACCTTCCGTCGTCACCTTTGGTACGTCCGGAGAACCTTGTGGCTATGTCCTTTATGGAGAAATCAGCAATGAGGAGAAAGGGGGCCATGGTCAGGAACCTGTTCAGACGTGAGAGGGAAAAAGGGCCCCAAGCGACTGGACGGGAAGAGGTTCTCCCCGGACATTGACCTGAAGGACCTCGTGACCTCCAGGACTAAAGGGGGACCCTTTGGGTAGCCTTCTTCCTGGACTGGACGGGAAGAAGTGGGGAAACCCTCTTGGAGGAGAGTCCCGAGACATGGGAGGACTGAGGCCACCTTAAGGGGGGCCATGAAGAGGAACGTCTCGCAGATGAAGGTGGTCAACGACGCGGCGAGAGAGAGGTATCGCCTTGGCCACCTCCTTCAACTCGATTTATCACCAAGGACGAGGTACAGCAACGTACCTCCTGAAAGTGGTGGTCAAGCAGAGGAGGGAGCAGCCTACCACCTCCAAAGCAGCATATATGGACTAAAAGGACAGTGTATTACCTTTTTTTTAATTATTTACATTCATTATTTACATTATTTACTTGCCCGTGTTGCTTTCACTGTACAAGTGTTCAAACGGAAAGGAATAACAGTACTTATTGATCAAAACAACAAATGTTTTGCTTTATTAACCTTGAGATGAAGAGTTTTGTCTAAATAAAAAATTTTATATGTTACAACTTTCTTTTAGTTAACCTTACCAAATTAATTGACATCCAAAATTATCATCATTATCTTCAGTGAACCCTGAACAAAGTATAATCTTGTATGTAAAAATAGGTAGTATGGATATACCAATACTCGGGATGACACTGGACATCTTTTTTCTTTGTGAGCTTTTTTCCTTTTTATGAAGTTTTTTGTTGTTTACTTCTTCATCGGGGAACCTCTAAATATTCTCCGATTCGAGCGATACTTCACTCGATTACGTGTATCACCAATTGGAACAAGAACAACTTTATGCCCCGACAAATTTTGAAAATGTTGTTTTTTTGGGCCACCCTAATATATATATATATATATAAATATATATATATATTATTATATAATTATATATATATTATATATATATATATATATATATATTATATATATATACTGGTCCCGCCCCTTTTACATTTTCTGGGTACGCCACTGCCTCTGAGTAGCCTGTGGGTTACACGCTGTTGTCACTGAATGGTTCAGGCCTGCCTTTAAACTTAAGTTCCTTAGCCGATGGAACCCGTGACTAGTCGCTATTTCCCCACATTGTACATATTTTTTCATAACTGTATACTGTATTCCTTGCTACTGGTAAATTATATAAAACAAGCCTTTAAAGTAAACCCCTCGAATACTTTTTATTACCCATACCACACCTTGGCAATCAATCCCTACAGATCATAGACGCTGTATGTTAATGGATTGAACCCAGTTACCCTTAATTAAACAACAAGATAGAAAAGGGTAACAATCTTACATATAAACATACCAACGAAACTCACAAATGTACCTAATTATATCTTACATATAACATATCAACGAAATTCACAGTTTGTAGCTACCTATGTAACATAACCTAAGCATACAATCAATAAGCATACATAATGGGAAATCACCATAAAACCTTTCGGAAAGCACCAAAATCACCGTAATATCAAAATTATGCAAACTCGACGGGAATTTCCTAAAGTTTTGAGAAACTCTAAGACAAATTCCTAGGGATTGTTTGGCAAACACTATGGAACAAATGAGTCAAATATATTTTTGGCAGATATTCGACCGTTTTATGGTGCTTTCCCCTTGATATCTGAACATAATCTAACCTACCTACCCAAAGCCTTAACCGGTAATTTTGTAAACATAGCAGACGTTTTTCCGGTGGTACTGCAGTTTTTATGCATTACAAGGCACGTAGTTATAATCATCCTCAGCTTGTAGATCTGACTATTTACAGTATGTATAATTCCACTATTATTACAGTTTTATGCTTACAAGGCACGTTTGTTATACTCGTCCTCAGCTTGTAGATCTGGCCATTTACAGAATGTCTAACCCCTACAACAGCCGTCGAAAATGATAAAAAACAAAAAATAATAAAAGTTGGGTCATTTGGGACACTTCCGTGACGGTGGAAATTGAGATTCGTTTCTAGTGGATTTGTCTTATATAAGGCTAAAAAACACAATTAGCGAGGTTGTTCCTCAAAAAGTGTGGGCGGAATCCATGAGAGTCTAAATAGAAAATGGCCGCCATCCCTCATTCTGAAAATTATTTTTTCAATGGTTTGGCCTACAAATGCTGTTGGGTATATAGTTTCTAGGGATTTTTTTGGTTGAAGAATTCATATCTGAAGTAACTTTGATGACATGACTGAGATCTGACCTTATATCTTCAAAAACAAACGATTTTTAAGCATACAAATGTTAAAATCTGACTTTTTTTCAGGTCTGTAGGCATACTGCTCTACATTTTACACATTGTTTATGACACTTGCATATGACAGTATGAGTCTGGTGATAACTAGTGACATATTGGAAACGATTTCGTACAGCATGCAACTCTATCATACATTTATATTACCTGTTTGTAATCAATATAAAACATGTCCTATGAATGTGGGTTAAAATGTGACAGCCATTCATGTCCTCTGATGCCATTATAGAAATATAAAATGGCGTTCTAAAGAAATCTTGGCAGTGGTGTTAGAGTTAGTGATTATTGTCAGAGGAAAACGCTGTTGTGATGTCATGGTGGTGGTGGGTACTGTCAGTGTTTATGCTCGGTGGAGGCAGTGGCAATGGCTATAGGTTTAGTAGCAAAGACAAGATGGTTTATAGCAGAGAGGGGTGTGGAGTGGCACATTGGGTTAATCTAGCGTGTTGATTTTGTTAAAATTTTGCCCATGAAATGTTTTGCTTTGGCATTATATTATAGCTAAATGTGTCATATATTGGCATTATTTGGGCTATATACTTATATCAATACATGTATATATATTTTCTATTATATATTATGTATATACCATTATCTAGAAAATATTTTACATGACGGACACGGCCTTTTGTATTATTAGGCTTCGTGTTTTTATTATATCTATTATATTATTAATATTATTATATATATATATATATATAATATATAATATTATATATATATAATATATATATGGCTATATATAGATATCAGGTATATTATTCAGATATATATATATATAACTATATTTTTACATCTTGGCCTGTAGGCTGCGTAAGGCAGTGACTCCAGGGGTGGGATGGTAGGTTCAGGAGATCACTTTTAGGCTAATGATGGGTTGATACCTCGCCGTGGGTGGCACAGCAGGACTTTATAGTGACGGCCTGTGAGTAAGGTTCATGCCGCTTCCCTGTTCTCCGATGCATCAAATCGAAGGTAGAGTTAATGGCAGGGCATGTGAGCGTGAATCTTAGCTACTGACCGGTTCAGAAGGTATTGGTTATATTCTATGGGGATCGAATCGGTCACCGAGAACGCCACTCGGAACGCTACCACTCTGCACCGCCACCCCTATATATATATATATATAAATATATATATATATATATATTATATAATAATATATATATATATATATATTATATATAATATAATATAATATATATATATATATATATATATATATATATATATTTATATATCGTTAAAAATGATAGCTAGTTCAGCGTTTATTATCTTCTTAAAGATATTTTCTCTTTGTCTTAAGAGTGGTCTTATTCTCTTTTGTAATCACTTTTATGACTTCGCCGTAGCTTGTCTGTTTGCTGTATCGCGATTTCGGGGTCTAAGAACCCTTCTTCAGCAGCATATGGAGGATGTTTTCTCCTCAGGAGTTGAGGTGAGCATGATTAAGATGCGAAGTGAGCGCTATTTATAGCCCAGTGATTCCCAACCGGGTTCCGCGGACCTGGGTTCCGCCGACCATCACCAGGGGTTCCGCGAGAAACCGTAAAATAATTTTTGTGCTATTACAAAAAGACTGATCTTAATTCATAATTCAATTCCTACTCAACAACACGTCACAAACACTTCCCAGACACCAACATACTCGTACGTTCAGTCAGTACAATGTATATAGTAATGGGAGCAAAAAATATGCATAGAATTAAGAAAAAATCACTTTTATTGCCGGGGGCGGGATACGCCTTCATTCCTACTCCGCAAGTTTGGCGACACGGGGTTTTTGGGGTTAGGAGGGTGACGCAACCCCGTACGAGTATCATACGTGTCACGATCCCCAGCCCAGCCTTTTCACACATCTTCCTTCAGTCAGTTTTTGAGCAGCGCAACCGAGTGAAACTTTTGTGTTAATTAATCTCACCAGTTATATTAGTTTGATACGGATTTTAAAGACTGAAGCATTTTTTCAAATATTTGAAAAGAAAGCATGTCAGTGGAGAGGAGGACAGTGACGAAGAATCACAAATACCACACCCAAAGTAAGAGTAAAGGAAAAGTGAGTGATGTTAAAAAAAAATCGCCTTTTACAATGACAGTTATCTGGCCATTGGCTTTATATGGACTGGAGAAGAAACTGTCCATTCCTTTTGTGCATTGTTTGTGGGAAAAAGCTCGCTAACACGCTAGGGCCCCAGCCAAGTTAAAGCGACACTTACTATTATCACAGTCACTTGTCAATAAAACCGTGGATTTTTTTTCGAAGACTCTTGGTTTCACAGCAGAAAAAAGAAAAGTTTTTGAAAAGAAGGTAACCATCATTTGATAAGGCCCAAGAAGCAAGCTATTTAGTGGCTGAGCTAGTTGCCAAGAAATGAAAAGTCACACTATTGCAGAAACCCTAAAAATGCCTGCTTGGCAAATAATTGTGAGAACAATGCTAGGTGAAGAAGCTAAAAGGGGAAATTAAAAACAAGGTTCCTGTTTCTGATAATCCAATTAGTAGGCGTGTCGATGACCTGTCCAACAATGTTTCTGGTATTTTGTCCTGAAAATACTGCAAAAATAACAACTTTGCTCTCTAAGAAATGAGACAACTGATATAATGGTAAAGCTCAGCTGCTGGCATTTGTACGAATAGAAAATGAAGGTGGAATAATGGAAAATTATTTTTGCTGTAAAGAACTGCCAGAAACTACCAAAGGCCACGACATTTTCCAACATCTTGTCTTCTTACCTGGAATCTTGTGGTTTGTCATGGAACCGATGCTTGGAATCTGCACTGATGGTGCTCCCCCCAATGATTGGCTCAGTACAAGGCTTTGTATCACCGTGAAAGAAAATACCCTGAAGTCATAACAACTCATTCTTTCTCCACCGAGAAGTTTTGGTTTCAAAATTATTGGGATTATTTAAAACAAGTCCTTGATATACTGTTGAACTGGTCAACTTTATAAAGCAGCCCCTCTGAAGTCTCGCATATTTGCAAGGTTGTATGAAAACATGCAAAAAGATCACGTGACGCTTCTCCAGCACCCCATAGGCTCGATGGCTTTCGAGAGGTAAAGTTTTGACAAGGGTATTCGAGCTGCGACAGGAACTGCTGCTTTTCTTCAAAGAGAATAATAAATCCAGTTTCTGGGGAATGTCTTGATTCTACAAACTGGCAAATGAAACTAGCATATTTAGCAAATATTTATCAGCATTTAAAAAACTTGAACACCAGCATGCAGGGTTTCGAAGGAAAACATTCTGACTTCCACGACAAAAATTCTTGCATTTTAAGAATAAACCTCGCTGTTTGGAAAAAAAAACCTTTCAAAAGGAAACGTTCGAAATGTTTCCACTCCTACTCCAAGTTCCCAAAATCAAACTGAATATGAAAATGTCATTCCCTAATTACAAGTCATTTGGGATCACTGTCAGAAAAAAAATTCATAAGTCTATCCCCTCCTTTTCATCAGATACTTATGACTGGGGGAGAAACCCCCTTCACTGGTTTTTCACCAAATACAGAAAACCTACTTAGTCTGCAAAAGAAGAACTGAGTGAACTACAGTGCGATCGGGAAACCTTGAAAATGAATTTAATGAAATATCACGTGACAAGTTTTGGATTTCGCAAAGCAAAAGTACCTTGTCCCTCTCAGTAAAAGCATTGGATGTTTTACTCCAGTTTTCCCAACTTCTTACCTCTGTGAACAGCTTTCTCATGCCTGACCGTCATTAAAAGCAAATTAAGAAATCGTCTTCTGTCTGTCGAGGAAGAACTGCGTGTTTTGGGCTGTCAAAAAATTTGGCCAGAATTTCACAGATCCCCAAAGAGAAACAAGCCCAAGTGTCACACTGAAGGTAAGTCAAAACATTATTGACTTATTAGTGGTGAATTCTTATGACAGGGGATGTAATTGTAGATTTCATATGAATTATATTGCTCCCAAAAACTTTTCTTAAAAAAATAATATTTTATAGGGTTCCTTGGAATATGAAAATTATCACAGGGGTTCCTCCAAAGGTGTAAAAGGTTTTGGGGAAACACTGTTTAGCCGGTCTGCCTGCCACGCAGCCTATTACCGATGTCGTTGATTGTTTGATAGGGTTTTGCTTCTCGTCTTCTTGAGTGGGAGACGCTGATTGGTTGTTTGGGCTTCGCTTGGCTTTTCTGTGAGTAGGCTGTTATTTGCTTTTGTTTCTTTTCATGCTGGGTAGAACTTGTAGGTCGTGGGGCCTGTACGTTAAGCTTGGGATTGATCTCTTTTATGTACAAAAGAGAATAAGACACTCTTAAGACAAAGAGAAAAAAATCTTTAAGAAGATAATAAACGCTGAACTTGCTATCACTTTTTTAAAAGAGATCTGTTTCAGAGAAAATCTCCTGCCCGTATATACTCTCTCTCTCTTCCCCCTCTTTTCTTTCTCTCTCTCACTCTTCTCTCTCTCTCTCTCTCCCTTCTCTCCTCTCTCTCTCTCTCTTTTCTCTCTCTCTCTCTCCTCCCCCCCCCCCCCTTCTTTTCCCCCCTCTCTTCTCTCTCCTCTCTCTCTCTCTCTCTCTTTCTCTCTCTCTCTCTCTATATATATATATACTAGTATATATATATATAATATATATATTTATATATATTTATATATATATAATATATATAATTATATATATATATATATTTATATAATATATATTATATTATATATAATATTCCCAAACAATCATTGGGGGCATACGCCGGGGGCGCGTTCGCCTCGCCCACCCTACGACGCCACTCCCGGGGGTCACCACGCGCGAGTTCCCATGCAGGCTCCTTTCCCATACCAAAAAAAGCTCTCGACAAGCTAACAAGCAGCTCTCGACAAATATATTATATATATATATTATATATATATAAATATATATATTATATATATATATATATATAATATTATATATATATATAAAAATATATTATTATTATATATAATATA
>JACEEZ010008154.1:0-27500 GCA_016584305.1 Chionoecetes opilio
ACAATTGTTTTGTTATTTTTTTTTTTTTACTAATTAAAATTTATTTTTTTAATTATTAAAGAACTCAGGTTTTTAAAGGCCAAAATTATTCCTTTTATATTTTTTCCCAATTTTTTTCCACTTATTCAATTTTCCATTAAGATCATAACCGAAAAGATAAACCACGGAGTACTCAATACATTTTATCACTCTTAATAACTTCAATTTGAGCCCAAAACGAGGTCTCTACGACGTCTGGTTCTCTTTCTGCAATTTGTAATTCCCAATTTTATTGCCAAATTGCCAAATTGCAAATTGCGCAAAAAACTTACCGCAAACGAGTGACCCAACTACGTTTTTCGGTTCGCGGCACAAAATGCTTGGGATAAGACCCTCAAAATACTTCCTTCACTAAGTGAAGCAAAACCCTTTTTTTTTCCCCCCTAAGTGCCCCGCTATGTCTGAATCACTATTTTTAACACCCATTTGGGGGGGGAGTGAACCTACAATATTTTTCAACCCACAGTGTTTTATGCAATTATGGCATGAACTTAAAAAAAGGAAAGAAAAGTTTGTAAAAACAAATTTCAGATCATGATTATATGGTAACTTTTATCCAAGTGCAATGGGTACCTGAATGTATTATTTGTTTAGTACATTTTTGGGGAAAGTAGTATTTATTATTTATTTTTTCTACTTCTTTTACTTTAATTTTTTTAGATTTGTTAATTTAATAAGTCCCCTTTTCTATTCCTTTTTATCACCAGATCTGTTTATCATTTTGGGATTGCCCCCCCCGCTTGGAGAAAGGAAAAAATTATGTCTTTACCGGGTTTAAAAAATATAAAGTTTTTCAGTTTATAAATTATAAATATATATATATTTATAAAAAAAAAAAAATTTTAATAATATAAAATTATATATAAAATATATATAATATAATATATATTAATAATATATAAATATATTTTATATAATATATTATTATAAAATATTAATATATATATATAATATATATATTATATATAAATATATAAATATATAATATTTATGTGTGTGTGTGTGGAGAGAGGAGAGAGAGAGAGAGAGAGGAGAGGAAGGAGAGGAAGAGAGGAGAGAGAAGAGAAAGGGAAGAAGAGAGAGAGAGAGAGAGATGTAAAGCTAAAATTAAATGTATCACATATGTTTTTTGTTCATTATACTTTTGATACTAAAATTTTTTAAAATTTAAAATTATTATGCCATTATCAAACCCTCATTTTTTTGATAAAAATATCTCCAAAAAAAACCAGGAAGTTTAGTTCGTAGCCTAAATTATTTAAAATTTTTTTTAAAATTATATTTAGTCTTACTATTTTTTATTAATGACATTTATTAAAATCTCAAAATATCCTTAATTTTCATTTTTTTTTTTTTTGGTAAGAAGAAGAACCCGAATGGCATCAAGCTGGGCTCCCAGTAGGGACTGTTTGTCAGAAAAATTTTTGTGTCTGATTGATGGGAAGCCTGTTGCAGAAACTTGCTTTGGCATTTTTAGTTGCCTGGTAGCAGGACGTGGGGTTTTAAATATTGAACCCCCAAAAAAATTGTGAACATTTCCCCCCTTTTGTAAATCATGCTTTTTTAGGCATTAAATACAAAAGCGGCACATCAAAACCAAATCCCTCATGGTAAACTGACCGAGATAAAAATGGCAATGACCTACAAGATTCAAAAAAGTTCGTTTAAGTATATTTTTGGGTTGCAAAAATACGCTTAAGGCTAGATTTACCTGCCATTGGGAACCTTTTTTTGTATAAATTATAATTATTTAGATTTATTTATAAAAAATTTATGTACAGCTTGGTATTTCTTGTCTTTTATTTTTTTAAGTTTTTTTATTTTTTCATATAACTACTTCTAACCCTTCGGCTTATTTTGAAAAAACTATTTCTCCGTTGGCTTCCCCCCGATCAAAATCTTTTTTTTGTATGTCGGTTTTTGTTTTGGGCTAAAAACCATTTTGCGTGTATTTCTTTATTTTACGTTAATTTGGCGGCTTTGTGTTCTACACCTTAGCGACTCATCAGGATACCAAGTTATTTCCTGAGGATAGCGAGGGTGACGGGGGAGCGGGGGGGGAAATGCGGCAGGGCCTACGGGTGGTCGGGCAGTGACATGGGCATGGAGTCTTCAAAAATACGACGAGGAGGAACTATTACACGGGGGACACGGACACTGCCCCGGGATGAGGAGGATGACAAGAACCCTGCAAAAAAACTCAGTCTTCTCTTTGACTGGTCGGGGGGTCCGTTTTTGTCCCACATCTGCACTAGTTTGGGGTTAGGAGGGTACTACAAAAGACTGGCCTTGCCGACAAGAAAGGGGGAGAGTGACTTTTTCCGTGCGTTCTTAGATACGTTCCCTGCTTCGTCGCTGAGAAACCAACAAATATTACCGCTATGTGTCTCGAACATGGACAAAATCTCCCCAAAACCCCGGGCATGTCAGTGGGGGAACTGCCCCAAAGATAGTTGTGTTTGTTACTTGCTGTTTTTGAGGGCGCTTTGCAAGAACATGTCATTGAGCATTACTGGCGTAAAAACCCCCTTTTTCCCCACACCCTTTTTGGGCAAATATATGATCTGATGGGTTTTACTGATCTTAACTTTTCGATTTTTCGACAATAAACTCCTGACCGTCACAAACCGATCGGGAAAGCTGAGAGAAATATTTTCAACTTCCCTCCACGATAAAAAAAATTTTTATCCCTTCCAGAAGGTTGTTATCGATGATCCTCCTGTTATACAAAGGGCGCTTTTATTTAAACAAAATTTTCCCCACAAAGCGCCACCCCTTTTGGGGTAAAAAAATTTGTGCATGCACTGTAACAGGGGTTTCTTTATTTATTGTGACAGGAAAAAGACGTGACTACCAAGGCGTAAGACAGACCCTATGGGGATGTCTGGGCCATTGTCAAAATGATGGACCTTTTGGGCAGGGGCACATTTTCTCCTGACAATGGTACACAAGCCCTGCTCTTTGTCAGTTTCTCCATGATAAAAAACAGGGGGCATGGGAACTTAAAAAAAAAAAAAACCAGGGGATACATGCCAAAAATTCGTTGACAAAAGAACCCCTTGATAAACCCGAGTTCAAATAACGAAGAAAACGCAAAGACGCCGCCAGGAGAGGAGCAAAAAGCGACGGAAAAAGCGGAAGCAACTCTATATCCAAAAGAAAAGTCGGGTAAGTTGTTAGCGTAAATGGAATGATAGGCGTCCAGTCCATTACATTCCCCATTTCCCAAAGGGGGAGATAAAGACTGGGGGAAAATCCACCCCCCGCACCAAAAAAAACTCCCGAAGCCTGAATTCGTATTGATTACACGCAAAAAATTTGGGCCTAGGAAAAAGTCAGACTCTCAGATAAGGGCGTGAGTGTGTGAAAAGTCTGCAATGGCACCCTAAATTTTCTACCCCCTTTTTAAATCCAAAGCTCAAAGCTAAATATCGGGGGTTGTAAGACATGACTCTCCCACCAAAAAGCTGAAACTCCGTGAGTTCATTTACAACGTCTGCTTCCCCTCCTAGAAGAATTCGGGACCCACAATAAAAAGAGGTCCCCCGCCATCCCCCAGCCCGATCGCATCAAAGGGGCAGCAAAACCGGCATTACCTAGTGCATCAAAAAGGGTAAAGGGCGTAGAAGACGCGTGAACTGCCGGTTGCCTTTAAAAAAACCAGGGAAAATAAAAAAAACTCCGCGTGAACGTCATTGCAAAGAGTGTAAATTAGATTGTGCATTGGCGAGTGTTTCCGGGTAGCCAAGCCTAAAAAACTTCTGAGTTCTTCAGCGGTGATCCTGGAAAACCAATCTGTATGGACGGTGATGAAATGGTGGTATCTGGTGATTGTTATGCTGATGGGTTTGGTTTTTTTTGTTGGAGTCTGTTGCTTGTGTTTGGGGTATGGTTGGGGTAGTATATGGTGGGTGTGTATGGTTTCTATGCTGAATGGTTTTAAGGGGGATGTATAGTTTTTGTAGGTATTGATTATGTATGGCCCTGGTGTACACCAGGGCTGTAGGAATCCTAAAATTCCGGCTCCGCTTCAGTCCTGCTTGTATTATGTTCACTGTATATTTATATATTTCAATACTTTAAAGAAAAAATTAAACTTTTACCAGTTGTACTTTTTTCATGTCCCCATCCTTTCTCCCTGTATATTGAATTTCATAAAAACATAAAGTAAGAAATCTATACTATTGGCCCTTCCCTTTCTGGGATCTCCTGTGTTACGGGAAACCAAACAATTTGTTGTCCAAAAAATGCAAATTAAAAATTTAAAGCTATGTCAAAAGGACCTTCAAAAGAAGGGGTTTTATACTGGCGACTGTGAGGGCTGGGGTTGAAAGAATGAGGAATGAAGGGAAAGAAAGGGTAAAGGGAAAAAGAAAGGGGAAAGGAATGAAGGAAGAGGCGGGCTGATGGGTGGGAGATAGAAGAAGAGAGGAATGTGTTATGCTTACTCCAGCAGTCTTTTATCTACCACGAGGGGAACAAACCCGAAGAGGTAGCTCAGCGCCCAGCGGAGAGAGGAGAGAAGAGAAGGGGGGGAAAGGGGGAAAGAGAGAGAAGAGAAAGGAGGGAGCGTGATAGAAGGTGAGGGAGAGTGAGAAAGTGAGGGGGGAGGAGAAGGAGGAAGAGTTTTTGATTCTTCAGCCCTCACTTACACATGTCAGCACTAAACCTTTGGCCGTGCCCACCCTCGTCTTCTTCCTGAAAACAGGGGAGAGGGTCAGGATATAATTCCATGGGGCCCCGTGTGACTGTGTCGCAGTGACAGAGACTAGTGTATTTGTCTTAGTGCAGGGACGAGTTTGGGGTGGGATTCCTTCCCGGGACCAGGGCTCAAAACGTGGGTGAGTTTCCATTTCCGCTCCACCACGCCACCCCTAAGCCAACGCCCTCACTCCCCTTGCCCCTGGGGGAGGTGTACTCTACTTACGATGACCCGAGTCCGCCAGGCCCTGCCCTGGTGGCTTTTCCAATGGTTTTTCCTCCTGGGCCCTGAATGAAGGGGCCCGGGGGGGCAATAGCGGGGCGCCGGGTTCCCCTGTGGCCCTCCCCCTGGGACCCAGGGACCACGGGGCGTCAACGGGACGACTAAGGAATACCCCGCATAACCCCAGGGGCGGGAAGTGCAACTCTACGAGACCAAGATGTCCCTGCAACACTGCCCGCCCCGGTAGTGATTCCCCTGGGACCACATGGCTTCCCGGATCCGCCGTGGGGCAACCAAGGGGCGCCCTACTTTGCCCCAGGGGGTAGGGAAGTGCACCTCTACGAGACCATGACGTCCCTCCACACTACCTACCCCTGTGGCCTATCTTCAGGGCCCTTGGGGTACCACTGGGCGCTGGGGCCGGACACTAGCGGCGGGCCTGGGGCGGAGGTAAACTCTACGCTGCTACAACGCCCTACTAGATACCTCCTTCAGGAGGCTTCCCCTGGCTTTCCCCCCGGAAACCCCGGGGCATTACGAGACACCCGGCAACTGGATCTTAGGACCTCTTGAGCACCACATACAGGTCTTCCTAAAGGCGACGCAGCAGATGGTGATGTATCTATATCAGAGGTTCTCAAACTTCACTGGATGGCGGCGCACTAGATTATATCTTGGACTTCGGCGGCGCAGCAGCTATATAATATATATATATATATATATATATATATATATATATATATATATATATATATATAGATATATATATATTATATATATATATATATATATAATATATATATATATATATATATATATATATATATATATATATATATTATATATATATATATATATAATATATATATATATATATATATATATATATATATAATTAATATATATATATATATATATATTATATATATATAATATATATATATATATATATATATATTATATATATATATATATATATATATATATTATATATATATATATATATATATTATATATAATATATATATAGTATATATATATATATATATATATAATATATATATATATATATATATATATATATATATACAGGAATGGACCATAAGGATATAATGTGTAAATAAACTAATATGTTACAACAATAACATACCTGATCAGTGGGACACGTGTGCCTGCCTGGAGTTGCATATCCGCTCTATGTTAGGAGGGATAGTTGACAGACACACTCTCATTTCCTCTTCAACAGCCAGCAATTTATTCCTTTTCTTAGTATTTATTTTTGTGAGGGCTGAGAATCCCAGTTCACACAGATATGAGGTTGAAAAATTGCAGGAGTATTTTCTCTGGGCCCTTTTGGATATATATGGGTGTTCGTTTTCCATTTGAATCCAGAAGCTTTCTAATGTCATATCCAGATATTGCAGTTATAGTGTGCGGTCATTACGGATGTTAATTAGTTCCTCTTCTTCAAGGATGCTAAGTTGTGGCTTGCTCAAGGGATCGTGAACGAATGGATTTCTCAGCCAGTCATAACTTTCAACAGATATATTTGGGAAATATTTTTCTATGTTCCTTCCTAGGATTTCAAGGTGCTGCTTAATGAGTGGAACATGTCTGTATATTTAGCTTCAGCAGTCTTTTGAAGCATGTCAATCTTGCCTTCACTCACCCTTTCATTCCAGAGCCAAATTTTTTCTACCAAGGCTTTCATTTTGTCAGAAGATGTTACCATATTTTAATTTCTTCCTTGCATACTTACTTGCATTAACCTTGTTCAGATGTTCAAATATGTCTGCCAAGTAGCATAATTTTGCACTCCAAATTTCATCAGCAAGTAATTCGCAGAATTCAGTTTTCTCCTCAAGGGTAAAGAAAAGGAGCCTTTCCTCTCTCAGTTCATGCACCCGGGATAACACTATTTGCCTCTTGATAACCACCGGACTTCTGTGTGGAGGAGAAGACCTTCGTGAGGAGATCCCATTTCTTCACAAAGCATGGAAAATAGTCTTGACTGCTTTGGTCTGCTTTTAAGAAAGTTTACCATTTTCACAACATCATCAAGAACAAACTTTAATTCTTGTCCGAGTGTTTTAGTAACAAGAGCTTCACGGTGCAAGAAACAATAGGTAGTAATCAAATCTGGGTTCTCCTTCTTGACTAAGGACACGAAACCTTTTACCGATCCCACCATGGATGGACAGCCATCTGTGCAAATTCCTACACATAATTTCCATGACAAGTCCTTTTCTTTCAAGTAGTCTGTCACTATTGAAAATATCTCCTGTCCTGTGGTTTGCACCAGTTCTTCGCAGCATTATAAATGTTCAGTTATTTTGTTATCAGCAACATAACGGATGAACACTAGTAACTGAGGTTTTCCTCCAATGTATGTTGATTCATCCGCTTGTAAAGCATACATTTTACCTTTCACGAGTCACACACACAGTTTTCAATATCAGACGACATGTCCTTGATTCGTCTACCAATCGTGTCGTCTGTGAGGGGAATTTTTTTAACTTCCTTTTCAGCCTCATCCCCAAACAATGTTTTCACCACAGCACAGCAAGCTGGAAAGAAGTATGACTGCAATTGAATGGGGTTTCATTTGTTTTGCTGTATGCTCTGCCACTAAATAGCCTGCTTTCTGTGCCTTTTCTGCCACCTTCACCTTTTTCTCAAACCCAAGCCTTTGTTGTTTGTATCTTTCAAGAGTCTTTAAAGTAATTTATAGGCTTTGAGAGAGGTGACTATGTTTTGTTGTTAAATGTCTCTTCATTTTCATAGGGGTCATAGATTCATTTGATAGCTCAATGCCGCAAACAACACATTTTGGCTCTGGACCATTTTCATCATCACAGCAAGTGAACCCAAGTCCAAGATAACTGTCGTTATACAGGCGAGATGACTTACTGCGGTTACTTTTGCTGGCACGTGTCGTCGTTTTGACCACGCTCAGACCTGGATGACAAAACTCATTTTCATCTGTCACTTCTCTTTGCCCGCTCGGTCAAACAGTCAAACTTGCATAAAGCCTACTGATATACGTATGCATCAGTTTTTATTCATCATTCATTTTCCTTTTATATGTCGCTAAAAACAATTCACATGAACGCGTGATACAACTAGTAGGTTGGTAACTCAGTAACACCAGCAGGCTGCGGCTCAGACTGGTACAGTACGTGTACAGTACTCGTTCAACACGTATTGTGGTGGAAGCGGGAAGTATTTTTTTTAAGCATGAATAACTTATTTATTTATTCTCTATTTCTTACTTTATCCATCTACCCAAAGTACTTATAATATTATTAAAAGGACCTTGCATCTACCTGCCTAGTTACATATTAACTCATTCATTTACGATTTTCCATCTTCAATATAAAAAACAAAAACTGCGATCTCAAAGGGCAAACAAAATACCCATATCTATGAAAAATTACGCGGCGCACCTATGGGATTCCCACGGCGCACAAGTGCGCCGCGGCGCAGTTTGAGAATCACTGCCTTAGACCTTAACGAGTATCCAGCCCTGAAACCACCTACGTTGGGTAGATAATAACGCGGAAAAGCCAGTGTCCAGGAATCAGGTTTTTACCCGAAAAACGAGGCGATTTTGTACGAGAAGTGAGCTTTCCGGCGTCTGGCGGACTTAATGTACGTCTGAATGCAAACTTAAGGCCACAATCCCGATAGAGTTTTTAGCGCTCTACAACTTTGTGATCAGTGAAATTTTTCGAATCTCGAACTTAAGTGGCTTTTCTGTGAGTTTGAAGTGAATTATAGTAGTTTTCAGGTGAGCTTCGTGGCATCTGGCGGACTTAGTGTAGGTCTGAATGAAAATTTGAGGCCTCAGTCCCGATAGAGCGTGTGGCCCTCTACAACTTTGTCATTAGTGAAATTTTTTGAATCTCGACCGTAAGTGGCTTTTCTGTACGAAAGACCACTCTTGAGCCTGCCCCGCCCCGCCCCGCATAAATTTCCTGACCCTGGTTTAAGATCTGCGACGTGCGCAGCACGTCGCAGATCTTAAACAAGCTAGGTTATAGTTTTTCCTTGTGAGTGAAAGTCGCGGTGGAAAGTCGGTGGAGTCGTATAAAGTCGCTGCTGCAGTAGGACACCAGGTTTAGAGATTTCCATCATATTACAGCTAGTTTAACTCCATTGAACTTATATGGGATGGCTCAAATATAGAACGAAGTAAAGAAAACAAATTCCAATAATAGCCAATCTCTACAAAGAGTTGAAAAACTCATTACAAAACTAGCTATCCTATAACTAGTAAGTCCAACTGGCAAAAATGCATTGATCATGTACGCAAACTTGAAGATTACCGAAAGGACATAGCTGCTGCTGTCATGTAATGGGCCTACGCACCCAACCTTCAGGGTTCGCCTTGGGGTCTGTGAAGCGACTCTTAACAAGGGCAGAGGTGCTGGCAGAAACTCTTGAAACACCAGCAGCAAAACTTTCCACGTGTGGGAATGTAATAGCGATAAGATAAGATACTTTGATCCTATCTAGACACTTTGCAAGTACCAACTACAAGGTTATTGACTATGCAAAGAGCCACCACGCAAGGACCGAACTTGGTGGACTCGAACCGCTGACCGAATGCGCAGGGACTCTGCAAACTCTAGTCAGTAACTACCAACCGCGCCACCCTGGCGGGTACTGCATAGCGAGGTGAATACCGAGCGAGCGTGCTCTCCTACCGACGGCTCCGGGAAGACTAAAGGTTTGGTAGCGCGGCGCGTGCAGTGGTGCCAAGTCGTCAACTCAAAACACTCCTATTTGGTCCAAATATCTTTACAGAAACCATGAAAAGTGCCTAACGTGTCCCTACGTACAATGCCAATATCCCCACGCCTATCCCTACATGAAATAAACAAATTGTTAAAACAAGCAATGCACATTTCGTTTTTTTAAAAAGTGGAACATTGGGGACCAGATTAATGATCATCATCAGAAAATGTATATTACATAACGAGTTAAACATTGACTTTGCCTAATATTCTTCACTTACAAGTACCATGTGAATTTATTATACAGTGAAGGAAATGGTAATATGGTTGTTACAATGATGCTGTTGCGATCATTGTACAATATGTATTAATGAAGGAAATTGGCGAAATGGTTGTACAACCTGCTCATCATTCTACAATATTGTATTGAAAGTTGCAGTACCAATTAAGGTGGTTCCAAGAACATGAGAGGTTGGCTACATGAAACACGCTAAGTGACTTACCTGTCAGCCATTTAGATCTGACAGCGATTAGTTTTCTTGGGGAGTACTTGGCTTCCTTTTGAGAGTTCTGCCTCTTTTCTTTCTAGATCATTTTGAGGTTCTTCCTTGCACCAGTGCTTTTCCATTGTCTAACTATTTTCTGAATGTCAACTACGGAGGGTAGAAGATGTGAAGCGCATGCGTACCCCACGAGCTACGATCGTACAGAATCACTCTGATGTTACTGATATGTGTCAAGGCCGTCGTCACGGGTACGAGCGACTCGGCTCAATTCCGGCATCTTTTTAGGTATTTTTGCTACACCAGGATAAAGATGCCCGTAATGAGTGCAGCGACAAGTTGCGCGTTTATGGTCACACGGTCGTGGATTCGGATGACATACGAGCATCTTCCTACCAGAGTTAGCTAAGATCTGTATTATTCTATCTTATGCTACTCTGCTTCTAACTGGCATCGATAAAATATCCTTCCCTCTTCACATTTCTTCTGTGCGGAGGTTTGATAAACCCATAAAATAAACCAGTGGAAAAGCTGTTACCTTGTTACTTACTCAAATCATGAACATACAATAAATATAATATTATCCCCGTTTTCTATAGTGATAAACACACGTAGCCTATTAAATATGTATTTTTTATCAACATTTTCCGCCATACCGTTTTCATCATCAACAACTCATACTTAACTATATATCATAAGATCATACGTACAAAAAATCTAAATAACCACGCCTGTACCATAGTCATGCACGTGTCTTGTATATCTAGAGTAAAAACCTTTTTATTTATCCCTACCCTACTCTAAACCAAACACTTTTATTTTTTCTCCACTCATCTTTATTTTCTCTCCTCTCATCTACACTATATTACTATTACTATACTAAATCATACAGCTATAGTTCCCTGTACATACAGCAAGTATATTCCTCTCATAGCATAGCTCACATACAGATGCTACACATCTCTTGACCTAAACGCGATGGTCCATTTCTCTTTATTTCACTGAAATGTGTAGTTCGTGCAAGTCTTCCGTGGCGTCGTGCTGTTCCGAGAATAGGAACTATCTAATAGTTTTCTAATAAATTCTTCCCAACGGTTGACCAACATGCCCGTTCACGCAGCCATGGACCCATTCTTGGTTCCCTTTTCGTTTTAAAAGCAACGTAATCAGTCTGTAATGTGTCGTATAGTCATTAAATCAGAACACTACCAAGTGTTAACTGAATATACCAAATGAATCTTAGTGTACCCAGCAGCAATACTTAACAGCTCATATCTATAAAGTTTTTATATGCACTAAAAGGCGTACTTACATATGGTACCCAAATGTTTACAATAGAAGATGACGTCTGGGCCTGAAGGGGATTTAAGTTGTAGGAAATGCCAGCCGCGCTAGATTTGCCCCAGGCTTAGGCCCAGTTTTTTTTAGCACTACAGTCAGCGGGGGAAGACGACCAGGAGCCCTATTCTCGGGCCGCCATTGATAAGATCTATAGAAACACCATGATTGCTAAAGACCTATGAAGAACTAAAGTGAGGTTAACAAGACTGTATTCACGAGGATTGTACCATTACCGATATTCACTACTTGCTGAAACAACATCTGTGGAAGATACATGTACCGTCAACAACACTATCGTCGCCACTGCATTTAAATGTGCCACACCAGGCGCCATGCCATATATTACCAATTTTAGCATCACTACGACTAGTGCTGGACCGAATGTTACTATTTTCCGTATTCGCATCGCTGTGAGACAATTGGCGAATTTTGGTTTTTAACAATATTCGCGAAAGCGAATGTACGACTTGTGCGAATATTACATAATAGTTTTCAGTAATACACACTATTTTTTATATCATACATGGTAAATGACTATATTTGTATGTATTGTAAGAGTTCGTCAGCGCATACCAAATATGAAGTTTAAAATACAATTCCGATTCATTCTTCACCTAATGGCCCCCATTCTTCACGATACTTACATAATAATATCTAATTGCATAAATGCTGTTTACACTCCTTTTTGCAATGTAATTAGAGGATTACTCTCGATATAAGTCAATACCAATAGCCACACTGATGGTGAGAGCTGGACGCCATTAGCAGTAGGCTGCTAGCAAATACTGTTCTCGTTTCAAAGAAAGTTAGTGTGCTTCATTGGGGACAGAAGATCCGTATATGCTTACTGCGTATGGCGCACGAGAGCAATGTGAGTTGAGCTCTGTAAACATGGTCTACCTTGTAGGATTTAACCGCTGGCCCCCCCCACTTTCCCTGTTGGAGGTAGAGGATGGAGGTAGTGTTCGAGGACTATGAGCCTATGCGACCACTACGCTACTTACCCCATTCTTTTAACTAGACGCTCGGCTAACTATTAATTATGGTATATGTTTGCTTGTTGTAATTTGATGTTCCTAGTTATTTTGTTTCTTATTTTTTTAAGTTTATTGATTTTGGGCAAAAAATTCGCATACTCGCAAATAACTACGATGGAGTGCCGAATGCGGATGCGAATATTGAAAAACATTCGAATATTCGTCACTTGCGAATGCGAATATCGGTCCACCACTACTTCAGACTTTAATTGTATATGTGGTCGCTGAAGACATGTATAGTGTTATGTAGATAATGTAAAACTACATACGTTGCACGTCTCTTCAAGTTTACGCCATACAAGATTCTGTAGTGTATGCTAAACTGTAATATATGCCCCCTGCCAACCATTAGTGCAGTGGCGACCTACGTAATATGTTATTGACGTAAATGATATTTCATCATTCAATTTTTTCATAATCATTCCTTGCTACGTTGACTATCCCATCAGAAGTCAATTAGCAGGTGATGACTGCAACCATGATGACTGCTTACATTGCACAGGGCAAAACGTGCCTTGCAATGTGATTGTGAATGTGACCCCACCTTATGTGAATGCAATTGAACCCCGCCTTACCTCTCTAGCCATCACCTCCCACAAATGACAAAATCGATAACCAGCAGCGTAATGCGCATTACGCTGCGCATCGTAAAGCCTAGTGTGGACGGGCCTTTAGAGGGCCGCAGGTTGCACAGGCTTGTTGTAGATGTACGCAGTGAAGAACTGGACATCATATTTTCTTGGATTCAGTGGTTACAACGGCATGAGAGGCGGAGACCCTGTATATACACACTATGGATACTGAATTATGCGTTATATTTAATATATATAATGAATACATACAATATGAGCATTTTTATGTTTTTTTTCTACAAATAAAAACTGTCAGGCTTGTGTTTTATTCTGCGTTTGCACACATTATTGTGTTATATTTTTAAGGTACTTTTAATCTTGTATTATACTTTCAAATCTTATTTTTTTTTCTATGAATGATCACATGTGTTTTCAGTATTATTTGCCTTTGCTATGTAACATCTGAGGAGCTAAGAGGGAACACCGGGTACGCGCCACCCCAGCCACACACGGAGTAACGCACACCATTGTATTCCCCAAAGCCTATTCTACCAGTACAGTAAGGGTATAGGTAAACAATAGGTTCTCAATGAGGTTACAAATCTCGTTATATAGAGGGTAGTTGACCGAGCGCACTGCTACTGATGGCCTACTACTCCCTAGCATGGCCATTATGTCCCTCTGTGCTAAATAACCAGTCAGTAAACCGTTATAGTTTTGCAGTCTCTCCACCCAAGCCCTGACCCTTGGAAACCAACACCAGGTCCGGTTTTCACACTGGAGTAAAGTCGATTTGACCATAGTAATCATGTTAAAACGCGCACTTATTGTCAGCTGCCTGTATGTGATGCCCAGAGTGAGAGGAAAAACCAGGCGAGTGCCTCACAGCAGCAGGTGACTTGTCTCTGGCTACTCAAGTCACGCTATTCTACGCTCCGAGGATTACAGTGATTGTTTGTTATGATGGTCTGCGGGAAAGTACATGCCTTTAACAACCTCCTAACAAATGTTTGAGTCAATACGTTTTAAGGTTGGCTTACAATGACACGTTGTGGAGAGAAGTATTAATAGGCTGCGGGCGATAGTTGTCTGACAAGTGGAGGAAAACGCTGTTATTGTTATTTTTCTTTCAAAATGCCATTGATTATCCATCTCTACGTATTGTAACCTACACGTAGATGTTCTAAGCTCTACAATAAAGATAAAAACAACATAATATCTGCTTTGGTTGAAAAGATATGACATTTTGAAAGTACAAAAACTTTAACAGCGTTTTTCTCCGTGTTCTATCTGTGGCGCTTGCCTGGTTTTCCCTCTCGCGGCCTCCTGTGTTTGTTGCATGTATTACCAAATAAAATATATGATGAAAGTTGATCTTTTCGATAGCATATCAATTTCCTGGGCGGCACAATCCACTGTTATGCACATTGTTCGGGATGGACATTTAATAGTCAGGAGCTACTGAGTGCACACGCCGGGAATGTCGCGGGGGAACAACGGTCATTATATACACATATATTTCTGGTCGCTAGATGAGTTGAGGACCAGAATTGTTGTGAGTGAAGGTCATGTGATTATAATTCATTTCTATCACACACTGTCACTGTAAGGCGGGCAAGACCTGAGGGTCATCATGCACGGCAACGCCTCAAATGTTGCCAGGTGTCGGGGATCCCTTGCCTGCAGCCTCCCTGACGCCCAGCAGTGTCCCGTTCTCTGGAACAGTGTGTCGCGTTTACTCTTAAACACGTTGGAGAAATAGTTGGAGGAAAAAAGGAGGTATCAACTTATGGGAGAAGTACAAAACAACTAGAAATGAATATGTAAGAACCCGAAGAGAAGAAGAAAGTAACTATGAGAGAAATATAATAGAAAAATTTAAGAACGAACCGAAACTTTTCTATAGATCTATAAATGGAAAAATGAAAAACAAGGAAGGAGTAGATAAGCTGAAGGTAGAAGGCATAGTGTACGAAGATGCATTACAACAGGCTGAGGTGATGAGTAAGTGCTTTCAGACTGAATTTACAAAAGAGTGAATTTAAAACGAAGAATACAATAGCAAAAGAAAATATAATGGAAGACATAAAAGTAGATGTAATAGAAGTAAAAAGGCTAATGGAAAGTCAAGATGTGAGAAAAGCCCCGGGTCCAGATGGAGTGTCGAATTGAATAATGAAAGAGTGCAGTAACCAACTAGCAGCAAAGTTACATAGTGTAATTGAGAGTTCACTTAAGGAGAGCAGAGTCCCGCTTGATTGGAGAAGAGCAAATATTGTTGCCAATTCTCAAGGAGGAGACAAAGAAGAAACATATAAATTAACAATTAAACAAGCGTAGTGCCAAAAATATGTGAAAAAATTGTGAAGGACAGATGGTTGAAATATTTGGAAGAGACAAACACACTTGCAGGAGGCCAGTTTGGATTTAGAGGAGGAATGTCATGTACAACGAACTTATTAAGATTTTACTCGAGTGATCGATGTGACACAGGAAAGAGAGGGGTGGGTCGATTGCATATACTTGGATCTAAAGAAGGCATTGACAAGGTACCTCACAAGTGACAGCTCTGGAAGCTAGAACATGTAGGAGGATTGAAGGGTGGTTTGCTGAAGTGGATGGAAGACTTTTTGAGCAACAGATATATGAGAACAGTAATAAAAGATCAGAAGTCAGAATGTTGCAGTGTGATAAGTGGAGCTCCTCAAGGATCACTATTGGCCCCAGTGATGTTCTTGGTCTATGTCAGTGATATGACAGAGGGAGTGAATAGTTATAGGAGTGTATTCGCTGATGATGCTAAATTACTAAGAAAAGTCTAAAGTATAAAGAGGACTGTGAGCATTTACAAAAGGATCTAGGTAAGATTTTCAGATGGAGTCAATTATGGGTACTATACCTCCAATTAGTTTATCTCAAAAGTTTTTGTAAGTGTGTACGTCGCTGGTTTAATAATCACTCTATATGATCTTCATATGTAATTAAATTCCTGATGCCGATGGTGTACGTTGTCCAGTCTTGGCAGATTCAATGTTGGGCAGGATATTGGTGTCAATGACAGCTTCACGTGTTCAGTTGTTAAGTGAAAATTGAAGCATTCAGATGTGAAGTGCATAGAACATATATTGTAGTGGCAGTTCTTCACGTCATTGTACACACCAACACACACACACACACACACAAGCATAGAAGCCTGGAACAACCTTGATGCAAAAGTGATTAATGCAAGAAGTATTCAGGACTTCAAAGGCAAGCTGGATAATAGTAGATTTGGAGACGGGACAGTACGAGCATAACTCTTTTCCTGTATGTTACAACTAGGTAAATACACACACCTGGTGTGAGACGCAAATAAGAGCATAATTGTGAACGAGAGAGAGAGGAGGAGAGAGAGAGAGAGGAGAGAGAAGAGAGTAGAGAGAGATGGGGGGGAGGAGAGAGAAGAGAGAGGATTTTTTCTCTCTCTCTCTCTCTCTCTCTCTCTCTCTCTCTCTCTCTCTCTCTCTCTCTCTCTCTCTCTCTCTCTCTCTCTCTCGTTCACAATTATGCTCTTCGTCTCACACCTGGAGGGATATTTACCATTTCTTGCGAACGTTTACAACAGGCTTGGGAATTCACAAGCCTTGTGAATGTTCACAATTTCTTAGGACATATTTACTAAGCTTGAGAACGGCTGTGAACGTTCGCAAAGTGTTCGCAATCTGCGAGTGCTCCTGACCACTCGCCAAGGCCTTGCGAACACTAAATAACATCAACAAAACCGAACCCAAACATATCCTATATAGCCCAGGAGCATAGTTGAAATATGGGTGGACCGGGAAAAAAAAAGGTAGAAAGCCGATTTCTTCAGGAAAGATACCTTGTAGGTCTATCTAGTAACATGGTACAAAGTACCCTAAAATTTTGGCTGTGGAAATTGTATAATCCAAGATGGCCGCCGATGAGTCGGCCGGACGCCAGAAAAACACAAAAAATGCAATAACTTTGCTACTATTTATCATAGAGAGATGATTTTGGTCTCTAACCCTATGTTTTTGTGAGTAAGGAGTGTAAATATACCGTTAAAAATTCAATCCAAGCTTTACTTTCAAAATAACAATGTGCTGTTTCAAGAAATGTGTATGCTACCGAATTGCAGAACCACCATTAGTAATCTGGTTCACAAAATTGCACAAGATTAAATTAACCAAATCATATTATAATAGGATGCTAACCTCTACAAATTGTGAAACATACAATACATGGAGAAAACATATCCATAAATGATATAATTATATAATATCAAGAAGCAAATATCTTCAACAAAGAACCAATGGTCAAGTCTGCCCAGGTACATACTGTGAGTACATTCACGTCATAAAGTTTACAACACAATTCTAGTTTGTACCCTCATCTAAATCTATGGTTTGGCTGTTTTTACATGTCCTCCCAATACACGAGGAACACATTTCAGTGCAAAATAGCCCAGCTCAGTAACAACTGCATCCGGAACTTCTCGGTTGTGAGCCGAGTGTGCTAACCACTACACTACGGAAAACCATGTGTGTGTGTGTATCTACACCAACACACACACACCTGGTGTGAGACGCAAATATATAAGAGCATAATTGTGAAAGAGAAGAGAGAGAGAGAGAGAGAGAGAGATGAGAGGAGAGAGAGAGAGAGAGAGAGAGAGAGAGATTTAAGCCAAATCTCTCTCTCTCTCTCTCTCTCTCTCTCTCTCTCTCTAATGACGGCATATGCTCCCTGGTTAGTTAGAAAACTTTTGTCTGTCGAAAATAATGATAATAATAATACCAAGAATTTCGTTTGAATGGTTTTAATTAGTGACAAATTCAGGAAGTTTTGAAAAATGAAGTTTTTTCAGATTTGCCCTGAGAGAGAGAGAGAGAGAGAGAGAGAGAGAGAGAGAGAGAGAGAGAGAGAGAGAGAGAGAGAGAGAGAATCCAAACTTTTAAGTATAGTTCTTAAATGCATTAATCTAACAATTTTGATATGATGAATAGTAGGCTACACAGTTTTGATATGAGTATACATGTACAAGCAGTCTGAAAATATAAATAAAGTTTTCCGTACATTTGCTCATGACCTTGTCATAGGTTTCGCAGTTCATGTGTAACATAAAAAGTATGAAAATACGCATATCTACAGTTTCTCTATCATGTGTCATAAGTTCCTCTTAAGTTTCTCTATATCATGTTTCATAAGTTCCTCTTAAGTTTCTCTCTATCATGTTTCATAAGTTCCTCTTAAGTTTCTCTATATCATGAAATCATCAGAGAGAATCCCACACTTAAATTTTGAGAGCTTTGAAAATTTTGGAGGCTGCCCATTGTGTTTTCTTTTGCTGACTTCTGAAATTTACTCGCTTATTCTTATATTGTTTCTTCAAAAAATTTAATCGAATAAATGTTCGTGTTCTACAGTACAGCTTTAGAAGTACATCATCACAGGATAATGGATATTTGCTTTTTAGTAGCTCAAAAAATCTTTTGATTACTCCACATTTCTTATCGAGTTCTTTTCCATGGAACAAACAGAAGACAAGTTCAAATTCATTGATAAAATCCAGTAATTGTTTAGAAGTATAAATCAAGTGTCCTTTGCTAATTTCCGAAATCAAAGAGTTTTCCAAATTTTGTCCAGTAAAATGAGGGTGAGTGTTCTTCAGTCTAAAAGCCAAATATCCTGCTAAATACGTCATTGCATCCTGTTGCGCAAGCAAACTTTCTTTAGAAGGACAATTTTGATTTCCTGTTATTTGTGATAATATTTCTTTTGCCTCATCGCACTCCTGATTTTCATCAAGAAACTCTGAAGGTTCGAATCCCATGGTACATGCAGTAGTGTAAGAATCACCCTGGTTAAGTCTGCTCGTAAGCATACATTTTATGTTATATTTATCTTTAACATAGCTGTATAATTTTGGTACAGTATTTCCAGCAAGAATCAATGTTTTTTGGCATGGCAACACTGTTACAATTAATGAATTTACATTATGGGAAAACATCAACAAGAAACTTGAGAACCTCTTCCTGTTTCTCAAGTTTTAAACCAAAAGCACATCTTTCATCCTTCACATGCAAACTCCAGACCCCAATACCGCAGCCAACTTTCCAACGTCAATCATTCTGACTCGAACCTTTGTTCCTCGTCTGATGAAGAGCTGACTATCGATGGTTCTGCTGAGTTGAACAAAGTTGGCTGCGGTATTGGGGTCTGGAGTTTGCAGTGCATTGCCAGGGCTTCATGCATGGAGCGGGTGTGACACTGTTAGTGCTCTGGCTAGCCAAGGAAAGATAAAGGCTTTGAAGCTTGTGCAAGCGAATGATCTGTATCTTCAAGCATTCACAGATCTGGGATCTTCGTGGAATGTACCAACAGACGTCTTCAATAGCATTCAGGCCTTCACGTGTCAGCTGTACGCCAGGAACACGAAGATCGTCGGTGCTAATTCACTCCGTTATCACATGTTCTGTGCAAAGAAGGGCCAGATCGAATCTGGACAATTGCCGCCTTGTGAAGACTCCTTGATGCAGCATACGCTTAGGGCCAACTATCAGGCGGCTATCTGGCGACGCAGCCTTGAAAACCTGCCAGACGTCCCAGCACCATCAGCAGGACATGGCTGGGAACTCGATGATGGCGGTTCGCTCAAAATCCGATGGATGGCGGGTCTACCAGCTCCAGATGTCGTCTTGAATCTCATACTCATGCACATGCAGAAGGACGTGTCGACCGTCAGATTGCTCCTGCATACTGAATGGGTTGAAGTGCACTGTTGTGTGTAAGCTGCAGGGATGCTCCAACATGGTGCAGGATGATGCTATCGTGGCTCAGGATGCCAATGACTCTGATGGCGACTCTGATGATTAACTTGTGTGCACTGTANGAAGCAGGGCAGGCAGAAGGTTACGAGCTTACCCTAAACAATGAGGATAAAAAAACAGTAAGGGAAAGAATGATGTACCTAAATATTGATTTTTTTTTTAATTGAAAGATTAAAATTATAAATTATTATATATATTTATAATCTATATATATAAAATATATAAAATATATATATATATATATATATATTATATATAAATAATAAAATATATTATATATATATATATATTATATATATATATATAAATATATATTAAAATATATATATATATATATATATATATATAATTTTGGGCAAGAATGTTGGTTTTTTTCAAAATGAGGAATGAAATTTGACCCTTTTGCTCTGTTGTTGTTACCTGAAGGGGGAAGTGTTGGGTTTTTGGAGCGTCCCCTGCAACCCCCCAACCAAGGGACCAGCAGTGTGCTGACCCACATCTCGCCCCCCCCGGGCCACGCTCCCACCACAGTCTTGGGGGCCCGGGGCAGGGGAACAGAAATGAAGCACCCGGAGCAGCACACACGCGAGGCGGCGGAAGTTTTTCCCTTCAGGACTTTTCCCTCTTTTCCCGCGCCCCCCCGGGGCCCGGTCACGTCCTTTTTTGGTTGCCGGGACGGCTTCTTTTCTTTACTCTTAAAAAATTTAATTTTCCTCAATAAATCTGCGGGGGGACGTCAGGGTGATTTTTTTCTTGATTTGGCCCGATATGTAGTGAAATTAACCTTTTACACACCTGATGCGCCTTTTGTCCCTCCCCTGGGCGGCGTAGCTGTCCCTCTCCCTTGAAGCCCATTTGTCACTTACGGAGGAATCAGAAAATACGCCTGTGTCCTGCATTGCAGGCGTGGCTGTGCCTCTCCCTTGAAAGAAACTTGTCATTCACGGAGGAAGCAGAATAAAAAGCCGGTGCCCTGCACGTGCAGGCGTAGCTGTGCCTCTCCTGGCGGGGAAATTTGTCACTTCAGGGAGGAAAGCAGAATAATACCCCTTTGTTTTCCCCTGCACTGTGAAAGGCGTAGCTGTCCCCCTTTTTCCCTGTGCGGGACACTTGTCACTTCACGGAGGAATCAGAAAAATACCCCTGTTTTCCCTCCCTGGGGGGCGTAGCTGGGCCTCTCCCTTTTGCGGGGACACTTGCCCAATTCAGGGAGGAAGCAGAAAAATACCCCTTTTTTCCCTGCACTGTGCGGGCGTGCTGTCCCTCTCCCTGTGCAGACACTTGTCACTTCACGGAGGAAGCAGAATAATACGCCTTGTCCCTGCACGGGCAGGCGTAGCGGTCCCTTTCTCCCTGGGGCGGGACACTTGTCACTTCACGGAGGAAGCAGAAAATATGCCCTGGGGGATGGGGCCCTTGGTCGGGGAAAACCCAAAATGTGAAGAAGCTTTTAGTGAAATTATATCTTAAAAAAAAAAATCTTCCAAAATTTAAAAGGTAATTTCTTTGACTTGCTTTCACAGCAAACATGAAGATTATTTTAAAAAATAATGTATATTTATTAAATTTTGGTTTTTAAAAAATATATAATAAAATGTAATAAAAAAATTCTTCTAAAAACTTTATGTTTAAAAAAATCTGGCCGTTCCCCTTTAATTTTCATTATAAAGGGCTTTATATGTTTGTTATTATGTTCATCATTATTATTTTATTTTTTTTTTTACATTATTATTAAAATTTTATTATTATTTTTATTAATTATCCCTATGATTTTTTACTTATTGGATTTCACCATAAAATTTAAAAATTAAAATTTTTCATTATTTTATTTCATTACCCACGCCGGGGGAAGTGACTGCGTGGGTAGTGTTGTCAGCTCCGTCGGTTTTTGGGTTGTCTTTGGGTTTTTTCTCCCATTCAAAAGGAAAAAAATGAGGGCTAAAAGGTTAAAGGTAAAGGGACTAAAAGGTCACAAAAAATAAAAATATTTTAGTTCACGGGGAAATTTTACTTTTAAAATTTGACCCAAAAAATTGGCCGGGTGGGGGGGCCCCTTGGGGCCTACCACGTGGGGCAAGGCTTTCCCCGGGCCCAAAAAAGGTTCGCGGTTCAGGGGGTCAAAAAAATGTCTAAATAAAAAAAATCGGGGAAAGGGGGGGTTCCATAAGGGTTTATGTTAAAGATGGGGGGAAATTTTTATGCAAGTTAATTTTGGGGTGGGGTGACACCTTTCCCAGAGCCCCAAAAAAACCTGACCTTGACCTTGGGCCTTGATGCATGGTTAAGCAACAAAAAACCAACATTAAAAGGGCGTTGGGGTTTTGGATTACTGCCTCAATTTGTGTTGTTTTTGTTTTTTCTTTTATACTTTGTCCTGTGCAAGGAGTGAAGTGTCAAAAGTCAGCCCACAGAACAATAAAAAATAGGGGAGGTGGTTAGGGTTAATTTCTCCCATCAGGTGCCACCCTCTCCCCCACCGGGGTGCAGGCGTGGTCAGCAGCTCTCTGAGTGAGCTAGGATCAGTAATAGTGTTACTATTATCAGTGCTGACCTCTCCCCCCAGGGTGAGCGTGGTAGCAGTCTCCTGAGTGCATATGGATCAGTTAAAGTGTTACTATTTCATCAGTGCTGCACCCTTTGCCACCGGGGTGCAGGGGGGGGCCCTCGCAGCTCTCCTGGTGGGGTATGACCAGTTAATAGTTTACATTTATCAGTGCGCCCCCTTGCCACAGGGCGCAGGGTGGTCAGCAGCTCTCCTAGTGGGGTATGGACCCAGTAATAGTGTTAGTGATGTTTTTTCTTCAACAAAAATTGAGAAAAACTGATATGTAGAAAACAATTTGTTACCATCATCATCGTTTTCTCAAATTTTGTAATTTGTAAATGAACCCGCCTTCCTTTCCCCCTGCCTTTTTATTTTTTTTTTTTTATTTCTGCAGAAGACCCCCCGGGGGGGTTTTCGGCCTCGGCCTTTTTCCCCAAACCCCCTCCATTTTTCCAAGGTTTCCCTTTTTTCCACATATTACCCGAGTGGGCACTATTTAAAAATTTATTTAAAAAACATATTTAAATTTTTTTAAAATTGGTTTTCCCCCCCCCATGTTAATTTAATTTTTTTTTTAAAAAAAAAGGGTATTTAAAAAAAAACCTTTTAAAAAATGGTTTTTTAAAATGCATTTTTTTTATTTTTTTTAAATACATTTTTTTAAAATTTTAAATTAAAAAGAAATGTAAATACTTTTTATTCTTTTAATTTTGGGCCATAAACCCCCCAACTATCGGGCCCAACCTGATTCTTGAAAAGTGCTTCCCTTGAAAGAAAATGTCCTTTTTTGAAGGAAATTTTTGGCCTAGAAAAAAATTTTCAAAGGGAAAACGAAAAACTCTAAAGAACCCAAAGGGAAAACCCCAGTTTTTTCGATATTTTAGAGATTGAAGATTAAGTTAAATACCAGGTGAGCTGATAAACATCATTTTTGCTATTTACAAAATGCCCAAAGAACAAATTCTGGGTGGAAATTTTCTTATCATATTCAATTACACCCAGTGGCGGTCCTAGGCATGGGGGACATGGGCAAATCGCCCGGGGCGGCATCGTCGGGGGGGCGGCATGGGGGCCCAAAAAAAAATTTTATAAAAATAATAAAAATAAAAAAAAAATAAAAATAAAATTAAAATAAAAATAAAAAAAAATGAAAAATTTTAAATAAAAATTTATTAAGCTTAGTATTAGTAAAATGTCTTTGAATTTTCAGGGTGGTGGATGTGTATAAAAAAAATGTTGTAACTAAAGGGGCAAGTGGGCGCTCCCCGATCAGCTGATTGTGAGCAAAACTTTGGAGCAGGTGTTCGGCTTCCTGCAGCCCTTGCATTATTCCATATATTTAGTCTAGTCTTTTAGTTTAATTGACCCCGTTGGGGGGGAGTCCCGGGCGCCAGAACAAATGGATAAAAAAAGGGTATAAGACATCGGAGCATAATTTTCAAACGATAGCATGCATATTGCAATTTGCAATGTGGTGCTGTAGCCTGCAAAAAAACCCATTACAACTTAACAACCCATTTGATTTGGTAGGTGAATCACTAGGGTTTCCTTTTGCTTGTTTTGACTGCCCTAGCTAGGTTCTGAACCCAAAAAAGGGAAATTTCCAAATGTTGAAAGCAAACTTAAAAGACATCAAAATCGGGGGCGCACCCAGGAATTTTTTTCAGGGGGGGGGGGCCAATTTTTTTTTCCCCAAACAGTTTTAAAAACCCCCGTTTTCTCGCTAACCTTAAATGGAAAATTTCCCCGCCATCAGTGTTCCCTTTTTCCCCAAAAATTTTTTTTCCTTGAAAAAAATTTGTGGTTAGGTTAGATGCTTGCCCAAAGGGCTTTAGGGAAATCATTAATGGCCCCAAATAAAGGTAGGTGTTCAGGGGAGGACCCCGGTCCACCGCTCGAACCGGAAATAATTTTTTTGGATTCATGAAGATCCCCCACCCCTTTTTTACCCCCTGAAGACCGCCACCCAGTTTGAAACCCTTTGTATCCACTTTTTTGACATATGACACAAACTCCATATGACCAATACGTCGGACCAAACGGGGGGGGCCCCCCCCCCCCCTGCCCCCCCACTAGTTCACTAACACCAAAACCTGGACATTGGTTGGTAACCAACCAAACGGGTTTTTAAAACCCCACTTTCACCCACATGAAGACAGCCCCCCCAAGTCATTTGGGGTGGTGGATCTTCATGTGACCGTATTTTTTTTAAAACCGACGTTAGTAATTTGTTTTTTTAAAGGATTAGATTTCGGGGGGGGGCATAAACAAAAATTTTTCTCTTTGTTTTTGTTTTATTTGTTATAACTTAAGTTTCATTTTCTTATTTTGGTATTTAATTGTTATTTATGGTTCTATATAAAATTTTTAAAAATTTTTTCATATTTGAAATGTACGGAAAAAGGGGTTTTCTAGTATAATAAAAAAAAAATATTAGTGTTGTTTTTTGACTTTTTTTGTGTAAAAAGGAAGCAAAGGGGGCGCCGAAGTTAGGGTTTCCCCAGGGCGCCACACAAGCCGGGACCGCCACGGTCTAAAACCTACAGCATAAACCGCATAAAGGACAATGGGGAATGGGGAGGAGGGGGTGGGGGGGGGTGCAGGTGGGGGGGCGTGGGTGAGGAGCCGCGGGAACAGGGGGATAGAGCTCTAACGACAAGTTAAATCCGTCTTGCTGTTGAAAAACCCCGGTAGCGGTCTGGGATTTTTCTTATCAGTCACTAGCCGCAAACCCGCCCCCCGGGACGGCTTTTTGGCTAGCTTGCGGAGAGTATTGGGGGCCCTTTCGGCCCCACCAAAAGTTTCTATAGCCCCTTCAAATTTTCCCTGAAACAGGGATGTAAAAAGTATGTATTAACGCCAACCCATTCACATAAACCCCCAACCCATTCACATCACCCCCAACCCTTAACATCACCCCCAACCCATTCTCACCCATTACCCATCCCCCCCACCCATTCACTCCCCTTTCCCCCTCACCCCCCCCCTTCACTCACCCATTACCCTCCCCACACCCCCATTCATCACCCATTACCCTCACCCCCCACCTTTTCCCTCCCATCCCCCATCACCCCCCCCCATATAGCTTCATAAGCCCCTTCTAACTTCCTAAAAATCAGGGATGTAGAAATGTATGTATAACGCCAACCCATTCACTCACCCCCCCCCATTCACATCCCCCCCCAAACCATTCCACCCCCCCAAACCCATTCCATCCCCCCCCCCCCATTCACATCCCCCCCAAACCCATTCACTCACCCTTTTACCCATCCCCCCCCATTCACTCCCCTTTCCCCTCACCCCCCACCCTTCATCCCCCATTACCCATCCCACACACCCATTCATCACCATTCCCCCATCACCCCCCACCATTTCCTCCCCCATCACCCTCACCCCCCCATTCATCATCCATTACCCTCACCTCCACCCATTCACCCCCCCTTTACCCTCAACACACCCGATTCACTCCGCTTTTACCCATCATCCCTCACCTATTCCCCCCCCATCACCCCCACCCTTTCACTCACCTATCACCCCACCCCAAATTCCCCATCACCCCACCCATTAAACCCCCATTACCCTCACCTCATAAAGGTTTCCCAATTTCGCAACCCATTTTTTTTTTACAATTCTGCTAATAGGCACTAATAAAAAAATTAAAAAAAAAAAGTGATCGGATCATCTCAAAAGTGTGTTAAAATTTTTCCCCTGGTAAAACCGGGGCCCAAAAAATGTGCCATATGAGGGATTCTCCCAGGGGGGGGGGAAACCTATACCACACACACACCCCAAAAACACACAACACCCACAACACCAACACACACACCACAACACACACACACCACACCAACACACACAACAGACAGACAGACAGACAGACAGACAGACAGACACATTTTCGTTTAATTTTTTTAAGACTAGATTCGGTGTTTCCTCCCCCCATTTCTTAAGGTATTTAGCTCCAAAAATTTTCATAGTTTTTGAAAGTTGTGCACTTTTATGAAAATAATGCAACTCAAATTTATGCAGGGAGTGGATTCCATAGTGTTGTAGAGGTTTATAAAATTTCTAAAAGGGAAATGCTACTTATATTGCAAACAGACAAAAATTTTGGGGAAATTTAATTTTATAATTTGTGCCTCTGGAGATTTTAAAATTTAAATAAGAAAAATACTTTCGAAATTGAGTTTTAAATTTATGGCATTAAAATTTGTGTTTTAAAATTTTTAAAAAGTATTTTAAAAAATTAATGTATTTAGTATTTTAAAATATTCGTAAAAAGTATTTTGTATTTGGGATTTAAATACATTTCTCCCCTGTTTTTTTTTTTTTAAATTCAATTAATTTTTTCCCCCCTTTTCTTTTGGTGTCATGTATTTTTTTCCCTCATTTTACTCTGTTATGCCCAAAGGCTCCCATCTTCTAACTAAATTTAAGTTTATTTTTGGTGCAAAAACCCGTCTTCCAGTTCTTTATTTTGGGGGAATTCCCCCTTCCCCCGCCCCCTCCCAAAAAAAACCCCCCCCCCAAAAACAAAAACCCCCCCCTTACTTAACACATCCAAAAAAAAGGTGTTCAGAAGAAAAAAACTACTCAAAGTGTTGGTCTTCGGAACATAATTCATGCATAGAACGTCTTGGAATGTTTTCTTAGGATTACTAAACACAAATGGTTAAGTTTTTCTGATGACAACTTTATTTTTTTTCGAAAAAAAACTTAGAATTATTTTATGCAGTGATGAACAGTATATGTAAATAACTAATTTCATTAGCAAAATTTCGCTACTAAATACATATATTAGAGAGAACAAGTCATTTACACATGGCCCCAAGACAATGTATTTGTTATTTACTTAGTAAAAATAATGCAGGAATACCCGTATGTGAAATGGCTTTTACGCATTAGGTAAATTTTGAGCCAAATATTAAATTGAGATACCAAGAGGAACTTACTTTTCTTTGATATGCCTT
>JACEEZ010008154.1:30000-39365 GCA_016584305.1 Chionoecetes opilio
ATGGACATCTAAAGGGTAGCTTAGTCCCCCGGTGGCGCCATCTTGAAACCACCCAGCTAAAAATGCCCATTTGGGGGGGACTTGTTGACGTTATCGGGACTTCATACTAGCTATCGATGTGCAGTTGCGACTAAATATACGTCCAATAACCGTCTAATAAAAAATAATATGAAGCTTTTGTTTAGATTAATTATTAAAAAAATCAATTATCGAAAAAAATCATATTTTTTCATATTTTTTTTTTAACTTGTACTTTTTTTAGTGAAAAAACACTGGTATGATTTTCCAATTACATTTTGCTACACCGTTTACTGTCTATAAAAAAAATCAAAAGTACAACATATCATCCCCCCGATTTTAAAACAAAATATTTAAAGAGGCAAAAAATGCTTGGCCGCCGGGGGCATTATCTATTCTGACGATAACGCAATTGGGGAAGTCTCGGAAGGGTTTTTAACACCATACGATATCTAAAAAACAGGGGGAAAATTTGTTACATAGGAAATCTGCACTTTGGTGGCCACTTGGTTTCAAAAGGGCCGCCAATTATATAATTTTCTTATGATTTTGGAAAGACGTATGGAGCTGTTTTTAAACACCATACGATGTATTTTTAAAAACAAGCGGGGGTATATTGAACATGTCATTTTTATCAAATAACACCGGTATGATTTTCCAAATTATACATTTTGCTAAACCTTTTTATCTGTCTAAAAAGTTTCAGGCAATTTGGCCCCATTATAATAGAAAACAACAATGTTACAATATCATGCACACAATAATCATCAGAGTCGCCATCAGAGTCTTTGGCATCCTGAGCCAAATACATCTCCTGCCCCATTTTGGAGCTCCCTGCGCTTACACCACAGTGCATTTTAAACCCATTCAGTATGCGGGACAATTGAGGGTCGACACGTCCTCTGCATGTGCATAGATGAGATTCAAGACGACATCGGAGCGGGAGACCCCCATCCATGGATTTTGAGCGAACCGCCATCACGTTTTTCCCAGCCAGCCCGCTGAGGTGCTGGGACGTCTGGCAGGTTTTAAAGGGCTGCGTCGCCAATAGCCCCCGATGTTGGCCCAAAGCGTTGCGCATCAGGAGTCTTCAAAAGGGCGGCAATTGTCCAGATTCGTTTTCCCCCTTCTTTGCACAGCTTGATAAGGGAGTGAATTAGCACGACATTTCGTTTCCTGGCGTACAGCTGACAGTGAGGCCTGAATGCTATTGAAGACTCTTTTGGTACATTCCACGAAGATCCCAATCGTGAATGCTTGAAGATACAGATCATTCCTGCCAAGCTTTAAAAGCCTTTATCTTTCCTTTGCTCCCAAGGACTAACAGTGTCACACCCGCCCATCATAAACCCGGCAATGCAGCAACTCCAGACCCCAATACCGCAGCCAACTTTCAACGTCAATCATTCTGACTCGAACCTTTTTTCTCGTCTGATAAAGAGCTGACTATCGATGGTTCTGCTGAGTTGAACAAATTTGGGCTGGCGGTTTTTGGGGGTCTGAGTTTGCAGTGCTTGCCGGGCTTCATGCATGGAGCGGTGTACCTGTTAGTGCTCTGGTAGCCAAAGGAAAAATAAAGGGTTTTGGGGGGGAAACTTGTGGGAAGCGAATGATCTTTTCTTCAAACATTCACAGATCTGGGTCTTCGTGGGAAATTTCCAAAAGACGTCTTCAATAGATTTGGGCCTTTACGTGTCAGCTTACGCCAGGAAACCCAAGATCGCGGTGCAACATCCGTTTCACATGTTCTGTGCAAAAAAAGGGCCAGATCGAATCTGCAAATTTCCGCCTTGTGAAGATCCTTGATGGCATACGCTTAGGGCCAACTACAGGGGCTACGGCGACGCAGCCTTGAAAACCTGCCAACGTCCCAGCACCACACGGGCATGGTGGGGAAATCGATGATGGCGGTTCGTCAAATCCGATGGATGGCGGGGCTCCCCGCTCCAATGTCGTCTTTAATCTCACTCATGCACATGCAAAGGACGTCGACCTCAGATTGCTCCTCTACGAATGGTTAAAATGCAGTTGGTGTAAACTGCGGGGTGCTCCAACATGGTGCAGGTAGTATCGTGGGTCAGGCCAAGCTCTATGGCGACTCTGATGATTAAATTTGTGTGCACGTAATTTTTATGCTATGTTGTTCTTATTTATGCGGCCAAATTGCCTGAAAAAACTTTATAGACAATAAACGTTTTGCAAAAAAATAATTTTAAGACATACCGGTGTTATTTGACTAAAACATGACATGTTCAATGATACCTCCGCCTGCTTATTGGAAAATTTCATCGTAGGGTTTTTTAAACAGCTCCATACGTCTTCCAAACTCTAGTAATGAAAAATTAATATAATTGGCGGCCATTTAAATCCAAAATGGCCACCAAAGTGCAGATTTCCCATGTAAAAATTCCGCCTGCTTTAATTCGTTGGTGTTAAAAACCTCTCCGTACGACATTCCCAACTTGCGTTATCTAAATAGATAATGCCAGCGCGGCCCAAGCATTTTTTGCCTCTTTACTATATTTGTTGTAAAATGTGGTTGGGTGTTGTTGTACTTTTGATTATTTTTTTTGACAGATAAAAGGTAGCAAAAGCTAATTTGGAAAAACATACCCGTGTTGTTTTCCCAAAAAAAATACAATCTAATAATAAAATTTAAAAATATATGATTTTTTTTTTGATAATTGTTTTTTTAAAAAATTTAAACTATAACAAAAGCTCATATTTTTTTTATTTAGACGGGACACATTGGGCGTATATTTTTGTCGTCAACCGCCTGATACTATATAGAGCCGATAAGTGAACAATGTACCCCCCAAAGGGCATTTCGCGCTGGGGGGGGTTTCAAAGAGGGGGTCCATTGGGGGACTAAGCTACCGTTTCAATTCCCATGCATTTTTGATACCTGAGATATTGCCCTAATGAAAAAACATAATGGAAAATTACCCCCCCCGCCGGAGCATTTACTTCAAAATGGGCCGGGCTCAAGGACTAAACTTTTAGGGGAGAGTTAGGGGAGGCAACTACCATCCTATTAATGAGAATCAAAATGCACACTTATTCATATACTGTGCAGGAACCCCGGGCCCTCACGGCACAGTGTTCTGACCGTGTCTGCTTTTTCGTGGTCGACCCCTTTTTATGTACGTCGTGTTTTCCTTTTTAGGATTAACACAAAACACATATTGGATAAAAAAAGAAAACATGTCACATCATATTATAACCCGCTCCCCCATCTTCTCAAAACTCTACTCTTATCGTTTGGTTTCGTCCCCTTTTTGATCCTATAGAAGTCCCGCATTATCGGATGAACAGCACGTCCAAAGGCCCCCTAGAACACCTGGTGTTCTAGGGGCCTTGACCGCGCACCTCAACACGTCGGTCCCCGTATCTTCCCCTTTTTTTATTCCTTTTCATGTTCTCCTTCTTTGTTTTTTTATAATATTTTTTTTTATTATTTATTATTTTGTTGTTGTTATTTGTTTTTTGCTTTTTTTATTTTTATTATCATGATGATTTTTTTTGTTATTTTCAGTATTATCATTGTCAATATTATTATCATTATATTTGTTATTGCTATTATCTTATTAATCGTCATTATCTTATTATAATTGTTGTTATTATTGTTTTTATTATAATCATTATTACTATTATCATTATTATTATTTTAAGTATAATTGTATTAAGAAAAACACTATAGATGTTCATGCGTTTTGCTTGTTACGGTCCCAGCGTTCGATCCCTCCCGCTGGCGCTTGGGATTGTCCTGGCGCGGTGGTTATTTGTGTGGCCAACAACCCTGTCGCTGTGTACGTGCTAGTGGTCGAGAGGCGATCACAGTATCTTATATTGCTTGGCACAACGGGACTATCCTGGTGTGTCACTGGGCATGCCCTCTAGGATCCAGCCCCGCTCAAGGCTAGAGGTATAAATCTCATTTACCGCGCGTGATATGACCATGCTGATAGATAACACACACACACACACACCACACACACACACACACACACACACACAACACACACACACACACACACAACACACACACACACACACACACCACACACACACACCACACACACACACACACACACACACACACACACACACACACACACACACACACACACACACACACACACACACACACACACACACACACACACACACACACACACACACATACACAGTTCGGTAGTATTACACACACACACAGTGGCGTACTCAGACAATTGAAAAGGGGTGGCCAATACATATTATATATATATATATATATTATATATATATATATATATATATATATATATATATATATATTATATATATATATATATATATATATATATATATATATGAATATATATATATACTAGCCGCAAAGCCGCCCTCCGGGCGGACTTTTTGGCTAGCTCCTGCGGAAGGCAATTGGTGGGCCTTTGGCCCACCACCTGTGTTTGGTGGGCCGAAGGCCCACCAAACACAGACTCTCCAGATAGCCCCTTCTAACTTTCCAGAAATCATGGATGTAGAAATGTATGTATTAACGCCAACCCATTCACATCACCCCCAACCCATTCACTCACCCATTACCCATCACTCCCCACCCATTCACTCACCCATTACCCATCACCCCCCACCCATTCACTCACCCATTACCCATCACCACACACCCATTCACTCACCCATTACCCATCACCCCCCACCTATTCCCTCACCCATCACCCATAACCCCCAACCCATCACCCCCCACACATTCACTCACCCATCACCCTACACCCATTACCCATCACCCCACCCATTCACTCATCCACTACCCATCACCCTACATCAAGGTTTCTCAATTCTCGCAACCCACTTTTTTTCACAATTCTCGCTAATAGGCTGCTAAAAAAAAAAAAAATTCGGATCATCTCATAAGTAATCTTAAAACCTTCCCCTGCTCGACCCGGTTCCAAAACTTTACCATATGAGGGGATTCCGCCACAGGGGGCGGCACCTAGAGCGGACAGACAGACAGACACACACTTTCGCTTATATTATTATACTAGCCGCAAAGCCACCCTCCGGGCGGCCTTTTTGGCTAGCTCCTGCGGAGAGCTATTGGTGGGCCGAAGGCCCACCACATGTGTTTGGTGGGCCGAGGGCCCACCAAACACAGACTCTCCAGATAGCCCCTTCTAACTTTCCTGAAATCATGGATGTAGAAATGTATGTATTAACGCCAACCCATTCACATCATAGCCCCTTCTAACTTTCCTGAAAGCAAAGCCGCCCTCCGGGCGGCCTTTTTGGCTAGCTCCTGCGGAGGGCTATTGGTGGGCCCTTGGCCCACCACCTGTGTTTGGTGGGCCTTCGGCCCACCAAACACAGACTCTCCAGATAGACCCATTACCCACCACCTCGGCCCACCAAATACAGACTCTCCAGATAGCCCCTTCTAACTTTCCTGAAATGTATGTATTCCCCCCACCCATTCACATCACCTATTACCATCACCCCCCACCCATTCACTCACCCATTACCATCACCACACACCCATTCACTCACCCATTACCCATCACCACACACCCATTCACTCACCCATTACCCATCACCCCCCACCTATTCCCTCACCCATCACCCATCACCCCCCACCCTTCACCACCCATCACCCCACACCCATTTCCCATCACCTCACCCTTAAATCACCCATTACCCATCCCCTACATAAAGGGTTTTTCCTCAATTCCAAGATCTGAAACTCGAGAAATACCAGTGGCGTGATTTTTACTAAAAAGGTTGGTTACTTGTTTTGGCTCCGGACTAATATTTTTCATAAATGAATTTCGCGATAAACATTGAGCACCCATCTGAATACAAAAAAATATAGTTCTTCGTTGTTTCACAAATTATATGGAGACATGCATTACGATGGAACTTTTATAAATAGAAATTTAATGCAAATTATCCCTGAGTAGAAAGCTTAATATTTTTTTTTACTGTATATTGGGGCATGTAAAATTTTGGGGGTTGTTCCAATGTTTCTAAGACAGTATGTCTTTGGAAAAACCGCTTGTAAAAAAATACAATAAGCAATGCCGGGGAAAAACGAAGAATAAAGAATCCAAAATGGCTTTTTGCTGCGACAAGAGGTTATAATTGTGGAGGCACAGCCGGGGGGGAGGGGTGGCGGGGAGATTGGGGCGAGAGTTAAAATAAAAAAAAATTCCCCATTTTCACCGTGACTCATTGCCTTCGGCTTTCTTTGATGATAAAAATAATAACAGGAAAATATAAACTCCCAGGTATAGAATTTCTAAACATAGTTATTGACATATAATTAGAGTAGCATTTCCTCGCTCCTTTCAACAAAATTTACTTGGTTATTTTTTTATATACAAGTTTTACAGAATCAGGTTCTATAAAAAATAAATATAGAAGAAAATCGTTCTTAATATTATACTTTTTGTGTTTTAAATGCGTGGAAAAGCCCATATTTTGTTTCAGTAGACCAACTTTTTTATCAAAAAATTTTAGTTAAAAATACCAGCGACCCTGGCATTTTGGGTTCCAGTTCTCTCGAATTCTCGCAACCCCCTTTTTTTTTCTTCACAGTGCTCGCTAATAGGCTGCTAAAAAAAAAAAAAAAAAAATGATCGGATCATCCTATAAGTGGGCTTAAAACCTTCCCCTGGTTAACCTGATTCCAAAACTGTGACATATGATGGGATTCCGCCACAGGGGGCGGCACCTATCGCGGACAGACAGACAGACACACACACACACACACACACACCACACACACACACACACACACACACACACACACACAACCACAACACTTTCGCTGTGTATATTATAGATAGATATATATATATATGAATATAAATAGTTATATATATAATATATATATATATATAAAAAATAAAATGATATATAGATAGTAATACAATAAATAAATATCTAATATATATATATATATATATATATATATAATAGATATTATATATATATTATATATATATTATAATATAATAGTATATATATATGAAATTATATATCTAGTAATATATATATATATATATATATATATATAAAATATATATATATATAATATATATTATATAATATAAAATATATATATTCGAATATATATATAGATATATATATAATATATAATTATATATATATATATATATATATATAATATTCAGATATATATATATTAGATATATATATATATATATATAATATATATTATATAATATTCATATATTATATTATATTCATAATTATATATATATTTTAAATTTTTTTAATATTTTATATTATATATAAAATATATATATATATTATATTTATATTAAATTTTAGAATGGATCGAGGGGCCCCATTTTTTCAAACTGCGGTTGGGGTTTGGTTTGGCGTTGTCGAATTTTCTACAACCGCTGTTGCGGTTCGGTTGCGGTTATCATATGCTGGGAAAAAGCTAATTTTTAACTGAAATATTACGTTAAGTGCGATTTAGCCCACTTGGGGACATTAATACTAATACCTTATTGAACACAAATTTTGCACCACCAAATACGGTAAAATATATTACTGTCAAATTAAGTATATTCTAAAATTAAATCTATTATGAAAAAATATGTCAAAATTTAATTTCAAAAATTAAAGCACAGTTGTTACCCCTAAATTTTTTGGTAGGGGTAAAAATTGTACGGAAGAAAACTTTTTTCCCCCGTTCCTCGGCCGCCTCAGGCCAAATCGCTTGTTTTGTTTATCTGGTCGACGTCCAAAGTCACATATCTAACAACTCTTACAACCGCAACCCCACTTATGGAAGGGGTTTGGGGTTTGAGATTTATTGTGCGGTTGTAGTGCGGTTGCGGTTGCGGCTATTCTATAAAACACTAACATTAAAAATATAAAATTAATATATTTTATAATATATATATTTTATAATATATAATATATTATATATATTTATATAAATAATATTTATTTTATATATAAATATATATATATTATTTATATATATTATATTATATATATAAAAAATTATTATATATATTTTAAATATATATATATAAGAGAGAGGGAGAGAGAGAAGAAGAGAGGAGAGAGGGGAGAGAGAGAGAGAGAGAGAGAAAAGGGGAGATTTATTATTTTTTTTTTTTTTATTTATTTATATTATTATTTGAAAAGGAGGGGGGCGGGTGCTCCCCCCCCCCCTCCCTAACCCCCCCCCTCGGTACGCCATGCACACACACACACACACACATGCGCCGCGTGGTCGAGTGGTTTGAGGGGCTATGAGGCCCTTCTGGGGTGGTGTTTGTCCCGCTCGCTCCTTTGGGGGATTTTTTACCAAAAAATGTGGGGGTTTTAAGCTCCCTTACACATTCCAAAATGAACCACATAGCGCCACCCAAATTTCATTATTACGCTACGTGAAATTTGACCACGATAAACGCAAAAACCACGAAAGCCTCAAACAAGACACGCTCCTGTACTATTTTTCATGACGTCGTAAGTGGTCACGATGTAGTCATGAAGGTAAGACTAAAGTCACGAATGGAAAAAACTCGGTCATTTTGTGTCACGATAGGCTCAATAACCACGAAGTGCCATGACGGTGCCATGAACGTATCCGATAGCGTCAAGAGCTACCAACTGCTCCCCGTGAGTGGGGGTTTCCCCGGTGATGGAGAAGGAAGGGGGGTAGAGATAAAAGGGGGGAGAAACAGGGGTTTTGTTGGGATGGAAAGGGGGGAAAGGTGGAGGGGGGGTTTTCATTAGAAGGGGGGTTGGTGTTTTGGGGGGGGAAAAGTGGGGGGGGGCGTTGGGGAGGGAAGGCGTTGTTGGTGTTTGGGGGGTGTGAGAGTTAGCAGGGGTGGGGGGATCACCACATGGGGATGAGTAGGAGGTGGGGGGTAGGGGGTGGGGTGGGGGGTGAAAAAAAAGGGGGAGAAGGCGGAAGAGGGTACAAAACAGGGGGGGGGTTAGGGATGGGCGGCGAACGTTTTTTTATCTCACGATGACATACGACGATCCGATAGGTCACGAAACTGCTACAAATACATAGCGTACGATAAAAATTACGTGCGCTGTGTTGGGTAAAAAATGGGGAATTCCGATTTTTTTTTGTGCCCTATTAAAATTTTCGTGGCCTCGGCCGAGTGCGTCCATGACCCATAACCAGGACCATGACGGGGGCTGCGCATTGAATTGTTGGCGCTTTCGTTGTTCTATTATGGGGTTGTGAAGGGGGCTTAAAACGGAGTGCTGCACCATTTTAGGGCTCTTTTGGAGGGTAAAAAAAAAAGTTTAAATTTTCTTATCCAAAAAAGCATGCTGGGAGAAAA
>JACEEZ010008155.1:0-16500 GCA_016584305.1 Chionoecetes opilio
AAAAAAAAGGGGAAATAACCCTTTAGAATATCTATAATAATTAAGCAAAGTGTGTCTGTGTGGGGGTGGTGTGTGTCCGCGATAGGGCCCCCCCAGTCCCCCAACCCATCATATAGCCTTTTTTGGGAAACCCGGGTCAACCAGGGGACATTTTAAGCTCATTTAGTGATAACCCGATATTTTTTTTTTTTTTTTTTTTTTTTTTTTTTTTAGTAGCATTGCGAGAATTGTAAAAAAAAAAGTGGGTTGCGAAAAAATTGGGGAAAAACCTTGATGTGGGGGTGGGGTAATGGGAGTAAATGGGTGGGGGAGGGGTAATGGGTGTGGGGTGATGGGGTGAGGAATGGGTGGGGGGATGGGGAGGGTGAGGGAATAGGTGGGGGGTGATGGGAAGGGGTGAGGAAGGGTGTGTGGGATGGGAAGGGGAGGAAGGGGGGGGGGGTGTGGGTAATGGGTGAGGAATGGGTGGGGGGAAACTACATTTCTACATCTGATTTCGGGAAAGTTAGGGGGGCTATCTGGAGAGTCTGTTTTTGGGGGGCCTTCCAAACAAGGGGGGGGCAAAGGGCCCCAAACCAATACCCCTCCGCAGGAGTACCCAAAAAAAGTCCGCCCGGAGGAGGCTTGCGGCTAGTAAAAAATTAAGCCACAATATTAAAAAAATCTGCGAGGACTGCTTTAGGGGTTGCTTGAATGACATAACGAATGTTCAACCCCCTTAAAAGTTTTTTTAAACCCTTTAAATCTAATTAGTTTATCCTAAAAAAAAAAAAAATTTCAGTTTATTAAAAGGGTTTTAAATCAAACGGGGATTAGGAGGAAGAGTTGGGGCCATCGGGAAAATAAATATATTCTAACACCACGAGTTTTAAAAAGTGTGTGAAGTTGTAAAAGCATTCCTACGTATCACTTTAAGGACGTTTTTTTATTTTTCGTTTACAGGGGGTACCCGTGTAGGTTCGAGGCCTCTTTCAGCTTCCTTATTTTTTTTGTTCTTTTGTTTTTTGTGTGTAGGCAACCTTCATCCACCACCACCCACCCCCAACCCTTTTCCATCCCACCCGCACCACCACAATCACCCCCACCCCCACCACCACAACACCACCACCACCCCCCCACAACACCACACCACACCCCCACAATCACCACCACCCCCATTTGCACTACCACCACAATCACCCCCACCCCCACCAGTCCACCACTACCACCACCCCCACCATCGCACCATCGACCCCCACCACCCCATCAGACCACCACCAGCTCCACCCTACCCCACCCCCCACCCCACCACCACGACTACTACCCCCGCCCCGCCCCCCACCACCCTTGCCACCCTCACCCCCATCTGGGGATTCGGATCCTTAAAAAGACTATAACCGTAAAAACATGGCCGGACCCAACTTGGATCCCCAAACATTTTTTGAGATAAACCTGCATAAATAAAAATAAACCTGGAGGGACTCACGGGCAGAGGTTCAAGGTTAACTTTAAAGGGAACTAAAAAAATTTAGTATTAAATTTATTAAACCCGGCCGTTTTTTTTACAGATTACAATCGAAGTTTAGGTTTAGTGGCGGTTCTTTTTAGCTGAGATGAGGGTTTTGGGGGTGGTTCCCGGTCTCCTCCGCCCCCCGCATCCCCTTCCGATGCCTCCCCCGTCGCTGATTGGTGCGTGATGGCCGCCACACCTGCACCAGACAAGTGCCTCTTAACAGATCGACAGGAGAGCCACTATAGGCTGAGGTGTTCGCAAAACCAGTGATTATGTCATTTGCATACCAGAAATGCTGGCTTTTTTTACAGTACCTCAGGGGAATGCCTGATCGGGAAGGCATTCAGGCGGCGTGCCCGTCCTGCAAAAACCTCTTCGCTACCTCTCTCTTTTCCTCCCCAGGGCCCCCGCTGAGCAAAAAACCTTCCCCCAGGCGAGACCCCATTTCGAAACAAGATTCTGCAGATAGCTGAAGACGCAGATACTTTCAAGCAGTAACCTCCCCTCTCCCCCCCCACACACAGCAACCTAATACATATCTATTTAACACACTCAACGCTTTCCCGCCACTGAGTCAGTTACAGAAAAACGAAGCGTGACAAACCGGATTTATTGAAATTATGATCTAAAATGACGAACATTTGACCGGATAAAAACTGGGGATAGCTCTATATAAGATTTGTCCGGTGCGACGAGAACAGGGTAATAGGACGACGAGAACAAAGGGGACCGGCGACGTAGATATTTCAGTACGGAAAACATCTTGAATATTTATTACGGTGTGGAATTAAATGTCAAAAAATAAAGGAAATGATGATGATGATGATGATGAGGGAGGAGGAGGAGGAGGAGGAATACCCAAAAGGGAAAACAAAGGAAACACAAACAGCAACAGGGCCGATAGGTCCTTACAAGACTGTTTGCTTTAACTACACTACACTAACTGATAATAAGAGAGAAAGGATGGAAGTAGAAGACTCCTCCCACCCCCCCATCCCTCCAGCCGAAGCTGGCCGGAAGAAGTGGGTACCCTGCAATATAGAAAAACTGCATGGAAATTTTTGAGGAAAGTTGAAAGCTGAAAACTATGGCTAAATACTACTAGTTTGGTGGGGGTAGGTTTAGTGCTGATAGATAGGTCATGTTATGTGTGTTTTGTAATGGTGTGAAACACAGTGTGGAGGTTCAAGGGTGGGGCGGCAGCCTTGCCTGGCGCTTTCTTGGGAGGGCCCGCAGTCAAAACAGGCCCCAGCTCCGTTCAATCCACTGCGGATTGTGTACTTCCATGTAGGACGCCGTACACTTCAATGCCTCCGCAGCAGTGACCCCTGGTACCTTAAATCCCGATGGTGGTCACTAACTGTCAGGACCCTAACTGAACCACAGCCCGTCACAGGTCGAGAGTAGTAGTGGTAACCGTTAACTCGGGGCTATCTGTGTGTGTTATGAGGTCTAATGTAGTGGTTGGTGTAGGCTCAGTGTGGAAGTTCAGGGGTGGTGCGGCAGCCCTTTCCTGGCGCTTTCTTTGGGAGGCAGCAGTCAATCAGGCCCCAGCTCCGTTTCAATCCACTGCGGTTTGTGCACTTTCCAAAATAGGACGCCGTGGCCACTTCAATGCCCCTGCAGCAGTGACCCCTGGTATATAAATCCCGATGGTGGGCACTAACTGACAGGGCCCTTACTGAACCACAGCCCCTCACAGGTCAAAAGTTGTAGTAGTGACCGTTTTACTCGGGTGTCTGAGGAGGAGGAGGAGGAATACAAAGGATACAAAAGGGAAACACAAACAGCAACAGACCGATAGGTCCTTACAAGACTTTTTGCTTTAACTATACTACATAACTAGATAATAAGAGAGAAAGGATAGGAAGTAGAAGGCTCCCTCCTCACCCACCCATCCCTCCAGCCGAAGCTGGCCGGAAAAGAAGTGATACCATGCAATATAGAAAAACTGCATGGAATTTGTGAGGAAAGTTGAAAGCTGTAATCTATGGCTAACTACTACTAGTTTGTGGGGTGGGTTTTAGTGCTTGATAGATAGGTCATGTTTTGTGTGTTTTGTAATGGTGTGAACACAGTGTGGAGGTTCAAGGGTGGTGCGGCAGCCTTGCCTGGCGCTTTTTTGGGAAAGGCAGCAGTCAATTTAGGGGCCCCCGCTCCGTTCAATCCACTGCGGATTGTGTACTTTCCATGTAGGATGCCGTTTCACTTCAATGCCTCCTGCAGCAGTGACCCTGGTACCTTAAATCCCGATGGTGGTCACTAACTGTCAGGACCCTAACTGAACCACAGCCCGTCACAGGTCGAGAGTAGTAGTGGTAACCGTTAACTCGGGGCTATCTGTTTTTTATGAGGCCAATGTAGTGTTGTGTAGGCCCCAGTGTGGAAGTTCGGGGTGGTGGGGGCACCCTTTCCCTGGGCTTTTTGGGGAGGCAGCAGTCAATCAGGCCCCAGCTCCGTTTCAATCCACGCGGTAGTGCATTTCCAAGTAGGACGCCGTGAAATTTCAATCCCCCCGGGCAGCAGTGCCCCCCTGGTTTTAAAAAATCCCGATGGGGGAAATAACAAAGGGGACCCTAACCTCCGGAGGAGGAGGAGGGGAGGGGAGGAGGAGGAAGGAAGGGGGAGGAGGAGGAGGAGGAGGAGGAGGAGGGGGGAGGGGGGGGAAAGGAGGCCCAAATGAAATTATAATACATGCGCAGACAACGGGTCTTCGGGGCGGTTTCCCTGAACAGGTAAAAATACTCATGTAAACCACATGTGGGAAAACAGGACAAAAGAGAGCATAAATGGCCCCTCACCCCCCCTTTCCCCCTCCCCCCGGCCCAACAAACCCACCCAGGGATGGTTGGAAGGGAACCCCACGCGCTTTGTTAAAAAAAGGGGAAATTAAAAAGTATTGTACTTAAAATAAAGTAGAGGAGGAAACTAAGCTAGATTCCATTAGTACGGGTTGATCCGGGTTTGGGAAATAAAAAAATTTAAGATAGTTGAAAGAGGAGGAGGAAGATAATAAAAACAAGGGCCCACTTTGTGATCCAAATAGGGCGTAAAGGACAAACCTCCCCCCGCCTCCTCCTCCCGGCGGGCCCAGGGGGGGGGGGGCCAAAAGAGTTGCGTCTTCAGTTTTGTCCCGCCAAGAGTAATCACTTGTGCCTGGTTTACGGGGGCCTGATGATCGTGGTTTTTTTTTAAAGAGGTGTTAAATTTTCTTTCTCCCTTTTAAATTTTTGCATACTTTAGAGGCAAAAAATTTAAATTTGGGAAAAACAGGACATGAAATTTTTTTTTTATAGAAAATTTAAGAAGTCACATGGAACCCGTTTGCGGGGTTTTTATCACTGTAATTTCGGGACGTTTTGGCTTTAAGTCGCACACTTAAATCTAATATTTATGGTGCTGATTTAAAATTACTTTCCCTTGCTACAAAATTTAAATTTTTGCTAATATTTGGCCTTAAAGCTATCTTCTTCTTTTTTCAGGAAAACCCCTGATAACTTCGAAAATGCGGGCACCCAAGTGGGGGGTTTTCCCCAGGTGCGGGCTGCTTCTCTGTTAATATATCAGTAATGGCAGCTCAGATTGGGGAAAAAAACATAATAAATTGAAGAAAAAAATGAATTGAAAAACTTTCCTCTAAAAGATTTAGATAAAAAATATTTTATAAGTTAAAACAATTTCTTCAATTGAAAACGTTACATTTTGTGTGATAAAATAACAAGAGGATTTTCTCCGAAACCAAAAAAAGGGACGGGTGAGGCTTGAAGGCGTCCTTACTAAAGCTTTTTTCTGAAGGGCCCCACGAAAAAGGGAAAAATATGCGTAATTATATAATGTGATGATGATGATTTAGGGCAACGATGACGAAAAAATAGTGAAAAAGTAGCCCCCGAAGCATTTTCCCCCAAAAAATATACAAAAAAACTAAAAAATTAAAAAAAATTTTACAATTTAAAATGACGAAACCCAAATTTCCCCCCAAAACACACAACACACACACACACACACACAAAACACACAACACACCACACAACACACACACACACACACACACACCACATATACACACATAAAACCCTGCATACACATACACAAAAAACACACACCACACACACCATCATCCTTTCCCCGGTTTTATCCCCCAAGAAGCAGGAGCCAATACGGTCCTTTTTGCATGGGACACACGGCGTCGACCGCCTTTTGACCGTCACAGAAAAAACCCCCCAAACCCGACCTTAAAAGTCCCCCGCGGAAAATGTGTGTTGTGATTTGGTTTAGCAAAATCGCTGAAAAAACAAGAATCACCCCCCGAATTGTAACACCCTGCTGCCCAAAAAACCCCAAGCTCTCCTGCTGAAACACGGGTGCCCCCCGACATGCAGGGAAAATGGCTGAGTAAAAAATCAAAGCCGGCCTCCTAATAAAAAAGAAGGTCATACTTCTAGGGTTATCGCCAACAATGGGGAAAATTGCCCTTTCCCAAACTAACCCGATGCCAGAGATGGATTCCTCCAAACAAACGCAACCCGGGGTACGGAAAAAGATAAGATCTTCAAAAAAATGCTCCTCAAGCTGCTTAGGGCCCCAACTCCCCTCCCGTTCTCCCCCCAAAACCCGCGAGCAAAAAGAAAAATCCTCCTAAAAACATCCCTTTCACACATAAAGACCACGAAAACAAAGGGAAATGCAACATGAATATACGCCCCCAGGGAAAACCTGATCCCTTGATGACATTTACCACATCCCTTCCCAAAATTCCCCCAAAACCCCCATAGTCAAAATAAATTTTAAATCAAAAAACATCAGCCCAAAATGCACTCGACAAAAAGGCCCCCTTGAGTTCAGCAGAGGGTACCACCACACCCGTTTAAAACAAGGGGGGAAACATTTAACATAAAACCCCTGTAGAGAGTTAAAAAAACATGATGATCTGTCCCAAAAAAGTGCCCGCAAAACAAAAAATAAAAAAGTATGCTCTGAAAGTAGCGAAAAAAAGGGCCTATGGTTTCATTGCAAAAACACCTACAAAGACATGCCTTAAAAATGGATGGATAAAAGGATAAAGGGGGGGCAAATAAAGGGGTTTGGTTTTAAAAAAATTTTATTTTAGAGGAAAAACCGTGTGAGAAAAAATGAAATACAGAAAGAGATATAAAATTGCGGGTAACCCCCTTGCTTTCCTTGATATAAATTTTTTTTTTATGTTTGGGTATCTAATGTTTGCTCTTCAAAATAGTTTTGGGGTTAAATGCGGAAACTTCAAATTTTGTTTTTGTCCCAGGTACTCTCACTCAAAACTCAAAGGACCACCACACACACCCACACAAACACCCCCCACACACCACACCCCACAACACACCCCCTCTGTGATGGAGAACCCGCACCCCGCTGGCTTATAAATGCCCTGCCGCGAAATTAATAAAACACAGGACAAAAACAAAAAAAATGAGGGAAATAAAAAAAAGCCTACAATGTAATTTCACAACAAAACCCCAACAATCATCCCTCCCAACACCCTAGTACAAATCTCGTCTGACATGACTGCAAAAATCACGACTTGCATGATACATGCGCATCTTATTAATATTGCCAAGCCTGGATCATACCAGACTGAACTAAACAAGGTGTTAAGCCTCAACGGTCTTCCGACTATAATAATTCCTGATGATCCCCCATCCCAGCAAATTTTCAACCTTCCAGTAGCAGCACCAAATACCACAATCCAAACGGAGTCTGAAGCAAAGGATCCCCCATCCCAGCAAATTTTCAACCTTCCAGTAGATACACCAACAACCACAATCCAATCGGAGTCTGAAGCAGAGGAAGAGTCTGTCGATGAGGAAGAATCCTCAGATGAGGAAGTAAAGCAATACCAAGCCCGAAGCATAACGGAGGAAGTAGAAACCCAAGAAGAGCAAAAAAGAAAAACATACCACACACGAGCTTCCATGTCACAGGACAATCACCAGCAAACGACACAACCACAAACACAAAAAGAACACAGAAACAACAAAGACACACGCAAGCAGGATGCGGGACCACGCAGGGACAATCACCAACACATGACACAACCACAAACCCAACACAAACAAGAAACAGACTCACGCAAACAGAACACGAAGAACACCCACAATCATGGAAACGTTGAACATAGTACAACATAACGTACACCACTGGACGACAAAAAAAATTTGGTTTAATCAACGCCTACAGAAAAATAAACGCTGACATTATACTCATTAACAGTCACGGCATCCCAAACGACGCCTCACTCAAGATACACGGTTACACTGCACAAGAAAAACTACACAAACGCAATTTATGACGGTACTGTGGAAATTTATGTCACATACATATATTTAATATGAGGTCTTACCTAATCAAAACCCATGTCTATCTCATCCCGACACAATACCCCAGCTAATCAACTAACTAGGATACTTATCGGTGGATAGTGGGTTGTAATCGCTGTAGGCTTGAATTAATACTGCCTGTTCCGTGATCCGAAGTGGTCAGCGCGTGATCTAGACCGCCCGTGAAGAACTGAAGCGGAGGGCTGGAGGCAATGTGCTGGGCGTCAAGTGGGTTTTCATAACCCAGTTATCCATGACGCGCGGCTATAATCACTGTGTCGTATTTAACACGTCCTTTGATTTAAAACTATGTGCAAAGAGTCTATATACAAGCACGTATATTTAATAAGATGTTATCCTCACGGAGGTCTGGAATGTACTGATTTTTCGTGAGCGGCGAGACCCCCACTACCAATACCTATGCCACGTGTATGATGCCAGGTGGCTAGGGATCTAATGGGCGGCAGCCAATGAAGCTGCTACAACTAAGGTGCTAATTATTTAAGTTGCAAATGCTTATTAACCACTGGGAATATTAACTTTTCCTATCCCGTACTAATCTTTTCTTAAATTGCTTAATTATTACCGATTACCCTTTTAGTTATAATATATTATATATATATATATATATATATATATATATTATTATATATATATATTTATTTTAAAATTTTAAAATAAAATTTATAAAATATGTTTTTTAAAATATCATAATAATATATATATATAATTTTATATAATTATATAAAAATACACCCAAATAACCCCCCCTATGATGGAGGGAACAATAACTCCCTCACTAGGGGGGGGGGGGGGAATAAAACCCAACCACTTACCAATTTATGAAAGGGGGGTTTGGGTTTGGTTTAATTTCCACAGGGGACGGGAAATAGCCGTTAAAAACACCCCAATAACACACAAAATTTTTAGACGATTTCCATTTCAGACATGCGGGCCCAATTTGGAAATCCAAACTAACACGGGGAAAAAAATTCCATAGAAAACCCTATCCCAAAACCCCCCCCAAAAAAGGACAATACCGACTTATTAAGAATTTCGGAGAAATCAACCGGTTACCCCAAAAGGAATTAAATCCCAAAACCCAACCCTACCTTAGGTTACGGGACACAAAAAAACAAAAAAGGGCGGGACACATACAAAACCTCTCGGGTAACAGGACCCTAAAAGCCCTGGCCCATACTTTCCAACATACCATGCAAAACAATACGGCAAAAACACCTGAATAATTTGTTTTAAATTTACAAAACCCATATCACAAAAATCCCCCCATTTACACAAGGCCCTTGAAACAACCAGTAAATTTTTCCAATTATAATAAAAAAATATGTACCAAACCCACCCAAAACAGAAAAGCACCTAGTCCAGTTTCAAAAACGGGACCGGGATGGGTTTTAAAGGGGAAAAAAACAAAAAAAAATTAAATTTTTTTTAATGAACAACATGATAATAATACCCAGAAGAAATAGAAAAGGGAAAATTTCCCAAAAAAGGTACGACATAACCTCCAAGCAGCAAAAAAACCACATACCACGACACAAAACCGTACACTATCAACATTTTAAAACCCAAAAACACACCATAACATAACCCTACAGTAAAAAGCTATAAGAAAAACATCAATAACATACGGGTGGGCCCACCCCCACCTATACGGGACGTAAAAAACCCTTAAATTTACACTTTAAAAGATCCCTTTTAAACAAAAGCCCAGTAAAAACCCCATACTGGAACACGTAATGACAAAAAAGTGCAACCTCCAAAGGGACCCCACCCCTTTTTTCCTGGAGAAAAAAAAAAAAAATTTTTCACGGGGGAACAAAAAACCGGGAACCACACAACTTTTTACTCAACAATAACAACAAAAAAAATTGTAAACTTTCCACGAGACAAGGAGAAAATTCACGGGAAAAATTTGGGGAGAAAACCCTTTCCCCAGAGGAAAATAAAAAAACGACAATGAAGACCCAAAAGGGACAAACAGAAGACAAGTAAGACAATTTTTGGAAAAAACAAAAGCCCTAAAAATCCCCACCAAAACCCTACATCTAAACCACACTCGACACACAAAACCATTTACAAACAAGAGAAAAAAAAAACTGCAGAAAGAAAGGTATCATTAAATCTTTGAAAAAAAACATGTTTCCTTTTTTTAAAAGTGGGATAAAAAAAAAAAGCTAGTAAAAAACCTACCAGAAATGCAATAATCAAAAAATATGTCACATATTGTAATTTCCAAACGCCCCCCATCCGCAGGGGATTTCCCGGGAAAATGTGGAAACAAAACAACGATAAAATTAAAACCCAAAAAAAAGGCAAGAATTCACATTTGTGCAATTTAAATTTCAGGCCCATCCCCATTTTTAGAAGTACCCGGAAAAATTTTTTAAAAGCATTATAAACAAAAGGGCTACGACAACACCCCAATGGGCAATAACTTATATAATAAACACCAATAGGTTTTAGCCCAAGGCAGAGGAACTACCCAAGCCATTTCCCCTTAATCAGGGAAAAGATAGCTAAAAAAAAAGCAGACAATGGAACCCAAACCAAATTAAAACTCGAATATCACAAAAAGGGATTTGACAAAGTTTGGGGAAAACTTGGCCCAAAAAAAAAATTTCTTAATTTTCAAAATCCCAAAAACTAGAAAAAACTACCCCTGTGAGTTTTAAGATGGGCCCCGGGGGGCGGAAACATTAAAATAGGCACATACTTTTTGGGGGGGGTTAAATTTAAAATACGCTGCGGGGGCCCCAGGGTAGTGTATTATTTTCCGAAAGCTATTCACAAAATACACCAGAGATTATAGACCTAATTTCAGGGGCCCCCAACCCCCTCATACGCAGACGACCCTCACCCCAAAAAATTTCACTACCCGGGTAAATCAAAGGAAATGTCAAAAGAATAAACGGCGAGAGAAGTCAGCCACATAAACAAATACGAACCCAAAAATGGAAAATGGAAAAAAATTTCAACAAAAAAAACCCGTTTTTAAGGGAAAGGGGCAAAAAGGCCCAAGAAGAAGGTTTTTTCATCGAGGAAGAAATGCTTGAACCACCCAAAAAGAAAGGCCCAAAAAACCGGTCTAAAAATTTTAAAAACAGAGGATATTTTAAAAAACACCCTAAAAGGGCAGGGCAACCCCAAGGGCCCTTTTGGGGTTTTAAACGGGGGTATTCCCATTTAGAAGTATGCCTTATGAAAATTAAAACACATCTAGTAAAGCACTGGTAACCATTTGGGCTACCCCCCTATCCCAACATTATCAAAGCAAAACACAAATTAGCAAACTCCAAATAACACAAAACAAAGCCTCGATTCGCTACAGAAAAAGAGGTCCCATACACACTCAACACACAGACATACAGGGAATTAACAAAAACCAAAAACCCGATTAACATAAGACTACAAAAGAGCGAAAACATATGGAAAAACTTGAATGAAGAGAATCCTTTACTAATAACACTAAACAAAGACAAGAAAAATATCAGAAAATCAATTGAATTTCCCTGTACCACAAATAACATGGAAACTATACCGAACCACAATTTTCGTTAACAATGAACATGATTAGCTAATTACACATAAATAATCCCAAACACCTATTTTAAAAACACAATGCATAAAACTTCAAAAATATATCACAAGAAACAGCAGGTTGACTGCCCCCCAACTATCTACTTCTACTGTCTTTATATTTTCCACCTGCTTCCCTTCCACTCTCTCTCTCCCCTAAATTTCCTAAAAAAAAAAAAAAAAAAAAAGGTGGTGTTGTGTGTTAGCCTGTTCAGAAAAAACAATTTTTTCCTATTTTTATACCCCTGCAAGTTCCAGTTTTTTTGACCTGGAAAGCAGCAAATAAACACCATTTTGAGCTAAATGTCCGGAAAACCTTTTGCCCATTGGACTCAAGATATTAAGCCGGGACAGTAGAAAGCGCCAAATTTTGCTTCCCCACTTTTTTCACCTGAGACTTTGTTACAATTGGATGAACAACAAATTGGGGTATCAAATTGAAGCATTTTAAAAATTATTCGAAAAAACATAGAAACATTCAATTAAAATTTTGGAAAAACACACATCATATCCAAAAAAAAGCAAAATTTTTGAAATTTCATATAAATTTCATAAATATTACATCTTGACATCAAAAATAGTGGGGGACAAAGACTTTTAAAATATTTTCAAGGGGCAGGAAAACTCTATTGTCTATGTCAGAAGGACACTTCACAGTCATTTTTTCAGGGGTTTTGCTTTGAAGCTATCAAATCGCTCACGGTTGTATTCCACAGTTTGAAAAAGGTACGGGTTTTTGCTGAGAATCTGTGGTAATGATGTTTGCGAAATCAGTCATCATCTTGACTCCCGCTCAGCAATGTCTTTCACTACTTTTACTTGCTGACATATTCCGGGGCCCTTGCTGTAGTCATCACCCCTTTGGGCCATGTCGCCACAGGTTGCAGAAGCCAGTCATACTCATGCCAAGGGTGTCAAGCAGAAGATGACCCCTCTGGACCAATTTAGTCAGCCAGAGTCCGTCTTGGCTGAAAACCTGGGGAACATAGGTTTCCCTCGTCTGAAGCTATCTGGCTTCAGTGGCGTGCAGCTTGGCAGCAATGTCCTGCTTCTCTTTGTCACTGGTTGTACAAAAGAGAGCGAACGGCAAAAACCTCCTGTGTCAGGTACCACTTGTGGTTTTAAAAGTTTTTGTACCCACGCCCCTGAGCAATCTCGGGATCTGTTCTCTTGAACTTCACATGTCCTTCATGAACTGCAGATCATTTGCAGGAGCATCTGCAGCAAGTGTAGATGCCCATCCCATGGGTGTATAGAACAGTCCTAGGAAGGGGTTTTGAGGCGTTCCAGCTCACAACAGTTTCTTCATCGTACTCCAGCTGCTCAGCAAACATGAACTTTTCATAGAATACAGGTTTCTGGCCATTCCACCGGGCCTGATGAATGGCTCCAGGACGACTCCATGGATTCCGCGGGGAGGCGGTCTCCAAGGACGATCAGTGTAATCTCAGCCATCTCACGGTTTTTCAGCTCTAGGAGGCTTCTCCGACCTCAGGATTTTCCTTTAGTATTTCCTTGCACTCTTTCTTCTTTTTATTCAACCTTTTTGTTGATGGACAGGTTGTAGGTTGTCTGTGGTAAGATCTGTCCAAACGTCCCTTTAAGTGCTTGAACCAAGGTTCTCTGGGCTCTTGCCTTGCCAAATAGATTCTCCCCTACAGCACCAACCGCCTTCTAGAAGGTGGGTCTGCAGGCCAGGTAGAACACCTTCCTGTCAAGCTGTTGCTCCAGAAGCTTGGCAGCTCCCCGATGTACTCCACTGTTGCTGGCCGTTGTGTCAAAACACAAGGGCAGTGATCACTCCCGTAAGCCCCCATGCCTCCAGCAAATCCCCTGGATGCCTCTGCCTGAGCCGTTCCTGTTGAGCTGTCTATCACTGGTACTCCCAGTAGCTTGCCTTCAGGATAGGGAGGTGGTCCTGAGACAAGCACAGCCAGAGTCTTGACGTGGTCCCAATCACTTCCCAGGACATCTCTCAGCATCTTTCCATCCCAGTGGAGAGCAGCTACTTGGGGAGGGTCCTCGCTAAATGCTGCCATGTACTCCTGGCTGATGTGGTACCTTGTCAGCATCCTGTTCCGTCTCGTTGTTTAGGTTGAGATGACAAAACTTGTCCAGGTCAGCTCACCAGCCTTCAATGTAGCAGAGACTAAGGGTGTCACTTGATTTGTCAGGGCAATCCCAGACGATCAGCGGTACTGCAGATGTCAACACACTCCATGACCCTCCTGGGAAATGTGAGAGTCACAGTGTCTTGGTGATGTGGGAAAATCCAGGACGAGGTTGTTGGTAATCCATGTCCTCTGCATTCCCTTCACTGTCGGTTGGATCAGCCCAGGTAGAACATCAGCAGCATCCTTCGCTGTGTAGCAGTAAAATTGTAGAAATTTTGGACAAATTCATATCTTGTTCCTCTCTCTGCTGCAGTCTTGCAGCCCTCTCTGCTTGTGCTGGGACCGTGACTCAAATATCTTGTCATGACCAGGACATGTGGCCTTTCTCTCTGTTTTCTGATCCTGGTAGAACCTGATGTTGCTTGTCCTTCTTTTCCCTTTATAGCAGTCGGTTTTTTCTCTATTTCCTGGATGGCATCTGAAGCTCCTATGTCGAACAGGCTATCTAATTCCAGGGCAAAGGCACTCCTTTTCCCTCCAGGGTCACCTGTTCTACCTTTATTCCTTGCTAGATCTCTGTGCTTTTTGTGAAGTGTCATGAAATGCTGCGCTGCTTGTACTTGGTCATGGTCTTGATCCTAGCCATCTGCCAGAATGGGGTGATATGCCTCCACTGTTTCATTGGCGAGGTCTTGATGCTTAGGATTCCCTGTATTTTCTGGCAAACTCTGGGATGGAGGAAGTACTGGAAGGCTGTCTGTTGGTGGGTAACTGGGAGCCACTGATGCTGGATGGATGGGTAGCCGATCAGGAGGTTTCTGTAGCAGATCTAGTAGCAGGTCGGCGTGACGCTTGTCTCTGGACTGCAGGGGGAGGTTCTGAGATGTCAACTTTGCGTCCTCGGAGCTCCTTGCTTACTGCCATAGTGAAGTTATCTTGTGAAGTATCTCTGGATTTGTTAGCAGGTTTCAACAGATCTGCAACAAACATAACAGACCATTAGATGTCATGCTAAAACCATTGTGAATTTGTGACTAGAGTGAAATAAATTATATTTAGTTTAATTTTTTTGAAAATTTGTCTGTAAATATCACATGTAATATTTCCATAAATGTTTCTATGCATTTTGATGTTTCATTCAGCATCTAATTACTTGCTTTAACCTGCTTATGCCCATTTATTGGTGAAAAAATAGGCGAAAACAAACATCAAAATGCTCCGAAACTGGCGTTTCAGAAAACGTGTATAGAATAGAACTTCATGCTTCATGAGGCAAAGGTTCCTGACATTTTGGCTTATAATGGTTGTAATTGTCGACTTTTCCAGGTCAAAAAGCATTGGAAACCGTGCAGGAGGGTATAAAAATAGGAAAAATTTGTTTTCTGAACAGTTCTAGTGTGTGTGTGTGTGTGGAGGTGGGAGTGGGAGGTATACCTACATGGGCCGGAGGAGCCAGGGAAACAGCCCACGTCTCTTCACACCTGCAGGCCATCGGAAAGTGTTCCTACAGGAACAAACTTCTATTCGTGTATACAGCCGACACTTGGGTACAAACGACGAAGCTTCAGTGTTTTGAGCTGTCATCCGGCGCCCACCACACGCCGCCCTCCTTAGCGCCGCATACTGAGCAGCCTCTCCGCCCCCCGCCCCTCCCCTCCAGCGAGCCTCGGTTACTACTCAACTCTGAATTTGAATAGACAGTTGGCCATACGGAACGTTTTACAGAGTCCACTTGACGGAGAAGGTCTGGCGGTTGGGGTGGTGTGCTAGGGGCCGCTTGAAGGTGTGTGGGTTAGTTGTGGGTGGCATAGGCTAAGGCTGGTTTAGTTGGGTGTGATAAGTAACATAAGGGCGGGGTGGTTTATGAGGTGGAATTCGGGATACTAGGAAGCACTAGGGACAGGAATTAAGGTGAGGGGTGGGCAGGGCCGGATTTAGACCTTGGGGGCCCGGGGCACCTCAGGTTCGGGGGCCACTCAGCATAGAAATTAAAGTAATGTGAGATTATGGATCAATTTATGATAATAGTTCTTAGACTAGCACTGTTCGTTATTTTTTATCAGTATGTTACCAATTTATCTAATTATTCAAAGGGGGGGTCACACGGGGCCCCATGTCTTTATTTTCTGATGCCCCCACACACTTTTATTTTCAATACTAAAACTAATTTTATAATCATTACATGCTTATATAAAGGAGGTCTAGGGGCCCCTCTGATAGGAGGGCCCGGGGCAATTGCCCCCTTATATATCTAGCCCTAAGGGTGGGCAGGTATGGAAGGGGCAGACGAGTTGGCGGCGGGCCTGTAACACTTGAAACACTTGAAACACTTTATTATACTTATATAGGTCATACATATAAGTAAAAAAATTGTATTTTATAATAAACATATATAAGCAGCTCATTAGAAGCTAATAAATAGCTTTTTAGACAGCATTTTTTTGTAAATTTAGTCACAGTTTTATCAAGGTAGTAAATATTACAAAATTGAGCCCAGATCCATCCTTAAATTATAAGAGTGCCAGTAACATGCGATGCTGGCACCTAACCCTAACACCAATTTGTAAATATATAGTTAATTTCATAAATGATAATATCTTATTATACTAGGCACCATGTTTTAAATCACCTTAATTTCATAATTTGGAAACACCATAATTTTAAATTGTATCAGGAAGATAAAGGAGGAGACAGTGATAGTGATAGTTTTGTATTTAGATAATATATGTTTTTTTATATTGTGTTTTAAATGCATGGATAGTGGGTAATGACTTTATATTCTCAGGTACATTGTTCCATATTTTAGGACCCGTATAGGCAATTGAGTGTTGAAAAATTGTCAGTGTGTGTTGAGTATTCTTAGGTTTTCACGTGTGCGGGTAGGATAATTGTGTTTGGTAACTAGTGGTATATACTTATATGTTTTCTGAATTTTCAATTTTAC